>BMAU01020255.1:0-142116 GCA_019973935.1 Trichonephila clavipes | reverse complement strand
TTCATACCTAATAGACAATTTTAACCCCTTTTGTTATTGTCTCAAATCGGAAAATATGATTTAATGCATGAATATCTAAGAAATGGTTTTCAATGAAATCTAGATAAAAATGACAACCAGGCCACTTTTAGTTAATTAATTTTTCTTTAGACATATATATCATTAAAATTCAAAGCAAAGAAAACTATTGACAACAAAATTGTTTCTAGAAGAATGGCTGCACTACAATAATAAAAAAAAAAGTCTTAAATGCAAATATCACACAGAATAAAGTAAAATATCAAAATTTAAGTAAATTAAAACTTTCTATACTCGCAATATGTCATGATAATGATTTATTAAATATAGAGTAGGGCTATTCACGCATATTTTCCAATGCTTTATTTGTACACTTTATAACAGACTTGAATCAAATAGAAACGGCGGTGTGCAATATAGTAAAAAAAATACGTATCGCTGTCTATGCTGTATCGTAAGTCACAGCAGTTCTAGGTTAATAATATTGCAAAAATCATAATTACTAACTTGATAACGTGCATGGGCAAGAGACGCTTGTTGCTGATGAACAATTTCTTGTAAGTTCGACACTTTACCTTCATTCATATTGACAGCTGAAAATGCCTGCAATAAAACTACTTGGCAAAAATGAAAGAATAATCGAAATAATTTAAATAATTCACATTGAAGAATTTTATATACCGAACCGCAAGTTCAGTTCAGTTCAGTTCAGTGCAAGCACTGAAAAAGTGGAGACCTGGCTAACGCCTTATGCTCCGATAAAAATTTTGATCAGTTTCTAATCCAAGATATAACACACAGTTCGTGATTGCAGTCTATCTGTAATTTGAATTATCGAGTTGTGCTTCAACTGAGATTGAAGAAAGTAGAGTATAGAGTAACTGGAATTTTAGAATCTATTGGATGATGTCAGAAATTTTTCAACTTTTTGAACATGCTCTATTGATTTACACTTCGCTATTGAGGAATAAGACCATTCGCCGTGGTTGGAGATAAAATTTTTCAAAATTTCACGCTGTGATTTGTATTTGGTACAGTTTAATATAAAATGTTCACTAGTTTCGGGTACTTTACAATCTGCACACAAAGGAGAATCTATTGGTTTAAAAAGGAATATATATCGACAACATTAGCGCTTCAACTCGCAGCTTATTGATTAAGAGCTTCTTGTATTTTATTTTGCTGCCTGTCTGTTCCATTTTCAAGATGAAAATACAAAAAAAAAAAAAGAATTTGTATGTCTCTTGCTCTTTTTTCCATGTTTCTTCACTTTTGATTTTGAGTTGTTTAAATGGTATGTAGATCTTCATAAGTTATCAAGAAATAATATTCCGGCTCTGGAGAGGCTTTAGCTAATTTGTCAACTTCTTCATTAATCTCTATTCCCTTGTGAGCTGGTACCCAAAATGAATATATGAATTGTTGAGCTATTTACCGGAGGCACTGATGTAAAGTTGAACTTAAATTTAATATTATCGTATTGGATTTTCTATTAATATTTTGGATGCTTTTAAGACTGATAAGCTGTCCGTCAAGATGATATAGTTTTCTGTTTCAGAAACCCAATTTTTTAATGCAGTCCATATGGCTACTTAGCTTCAGCTGTGAATATTGAAATCATGTCTTTCAGTATGAGAATTTTGTCGAATTTTTTTTTCTTAGGGATTAAAATTCCTATTGATGTTTGATTAGTATTTTTGGAACCATCGGTTGCTATTATGATATTGTTATTAAATTTTGGCTGAATGTAATCATTAAACATATTTTGTACTATATGATCTGGAAGATCTTTGTTTTGAAATGGTAGTTCCTTGAGTATATATATTTATTTTGCGATTATCGTATTAGATTGGGGAGGGAGGATCCATTGAGAGAATATCTACTTTGAGATGCATAATTCTTGGAAGGTTGATAAATCTTTTGAAAAATATGATCTCCTTTTCTCTATGTTTATAAAATTACTATCTATATTTAAAATAACCTAGCGTTCGGTGACCAGTCTTTTAATGCTATTTGCTTGGTTATAAATTTTGGCAAAGAAAATTATGGCGAGAATTAATATTTCCATTCATAGACTCTGCTCTTAAACTAAATCCAACGGGGTATTTCTTGGGAGACCTAGGGCTAACCGTAAGGCAGCATTATAAATCGGTTCTAGTTTTTGTCTGTTGCTATTGCTAGAAAAGGAAAATAGTTGACTTCCATAGTCAAAGATAGAACGGATTGTGGCATTAATAATATTTAAAAGATGATCAGATCTTGTTCCTATTTTCGGAGAAGATAAGGCTTTAATTGCATTTAAATATTTGAATCCTTTTTGACGTAGGTAATTAATATGATTTTTCCAGGTGGTATTGGGGTCGAAGATGATACCCAGGATTTTCAGACTCTTCACTTCTGGGAATAGGTTTGTCGCATATTTTAAGTAATGGAGGTATTGTGCTTCTTTTCTGGAAAAGTTGAGTAGACTGCTTTTTCTGGAGAGGTGGATAATTTCCATTTTTTACACCAGACTGAAATTTTATTTAAAGATTCTTGCATTTATACCGAACCGCAAGACACACAATGAAAACTATTCTTAAAACAGTTACAGTTAATGGATTTTTGCGGGATGTAGAGTAAGAGAAAGTTTATTATCCCTTTAAAAATCATTTTCATTCAATAGAAGTCAAAATATTTATCTTCAGCAGGAAAATGCCAAAAACTTTGTTAATTAGATACTGCACAGCTCAAAATTTTTCTGAAAGTAATATTGCTACATGATCTATCATGAGTATATTCCAGAGATACTCGTTTTACGAAGGTCTTTTGGGCTCGAAGCGTCTACCAGATACTAGAATGCCGTATTCAATCCAAGGCGGTCAGCGGCGAGCGGTGAAAATCTAGCTAATCAGAGACTTTTGCGCGAGGCAGTCGAAGAACTCTGGTCACGACTATTTTCACTTAAAAACAAGTAATATAAACTTCCTAAAACAAGTAACTTCCCAAAAATATATTTAAAGTCATTTTCTACTTAGTTTCCGAAAATTTTTTATTTTAGTTACTGTGTGTGTAGTGTCTGACTACTGTAGGCATAGTGTTTGGCGGTAGATTCTTTAAGGGTTGGCGATTTCCCGTATGTGCGGGGGTGGGAGTTACTATTTTAAGAGAGAAGAGCATTGGCTTTGCAACGGAAGGGATAGAGAGGGGCTTACCCGGAGCGTACAGTAGAGAGGAAGACGGTCTCTGATTGTTTTTGGAAGCGGAGGCGTTGAATTGTTCCTTCGGTGAGAGAGCGACCATAGGGTGTGGAATGAAGTAATAAGAAGCGATAGTCTCTTGGGACTGTGTTTAAATTGATTGATTTGAGAAACAACGAATATTGTATTTTGATCGGTATTTGATTGTTGTATTTAATCAAGAAATTATGTTAATCACGATTTAATTATGTGTGTATTGATTGATGTGAGAAGTTACTAAGATAGTAATAAAGTTATTACAGTTACTTTTTATGAAATAGTTACAATTAATATAAATATGTATATGCATATGACAGAATCACAATATTAAGTGGCACACGACCAACACCTCCTAGATATACAGTTGGTCGAAAAATTGTTGAGCACAGTGAACTTTTCAAAAAATGATTGGAAATTGAAAACGACCTTTTTGAAACCATCTCGTTTGAAGTTAATCACCATCTCATTTGAAATTAATCACGAAAACCACCTTATTTGAAATTAATCATGAAAACCATCTTATTTGAAACCCTCTCGTTTGAAACGAATCATGAGCACCCCACCGTATTTTCATTCCCACCTTTTCGTTTCAAACGACTCGTTTTACATGACTCTTGTACACTTTTCACCTACTTTTTATCCCAAACTTGCATTTCAGGCAGGGCTTCTCAAATTTTCACTACTGGTGACCCAATTTTCAATCATAATTTTTATCGCGCCCTCCCCTTATACAATAATAATGCGCTTTGTCACTAAAGCTACCATACGATCTTAATTATAAACCGTACCAATTCACAAGAAAGTATTAAATTTTGTATTTGTTACTTTAAGTAATATATATTTTCAGCAAATTACTTTTAAGTAATATATATTTTAAACAAATTACTCTTATAAGTAATAAGATAATTATTATGTTATTTTTCATATCTATAATTTTTAAATTGGAACAGATTGCAAAATGATATTTATTTAAAGATTTATTTCTTCCATCATCCATTTCTAAAAGTTAAAATGTCATTAGAAAAATAATCTAGTCTATGTTGCTCTCTATCATATCCGTCACAATTAGCATTCTCGCGAACGTTTGCGTGAGTCTGGGCAAACTATCCGACGTCTGCACAAAACGTGTAATTGCAAATGTTGGTATTTTTACCTTTGCAGACCTAACTTATTCCCCAGGAGCTGGTATCACTTTTTAGTACGGCACCGTATAAGAGGCGGTATCAATTGCCGCAAGTAATTTTGATGCCCAGTTTCCTCCTCAGAGGGAGGCACCTGAGCTCTGATGATGCAAAATTGAAATTAAGAATTTTGGCAGCCAAGCCAAACGGGCACTTCAAGGGATTTTTACATGCCGAATAATCATACGACATGGCCTTTCATGACCGCAGTCTATTTTCTGCATCATGAAAATCCACCGACATGAGCTGGGGTCGAACCCGCAACCTTAGGTGCAGATGGCTAGCGACAAAACAACTACGCCACCCAGTCGTCACTTGCTGAATTGTTCGGAGAGTAAAACCAAGAGCACAGCAATGAAAACAAAAATGTAAAATGATTTTTTAAAATGAATGCTCATATTATAAGTAGACTAGCTGCATGGCCCGGCGTTGCTCGGGCTTTCTCTACTTTATAAAAATTTCCCTTTCCTTCATAAAATTATGAAAAGATCCCCTTGGATCTCACTTTGAGAACGAGAATGATTTTGAGTCAAATAAGAACCGGTAGCCATTTTTATAAATAACTTTCTTTATTTAGTTATCTTTCCCAAATAGAATCAAAGACTTTTAATTACAACTAAATAAGAATAGCTTTATGTGGTTTAAAAGGGACTTTTAATAAAAAACTTAATATTTTAATAAACTTAAATATTTAATGATCCAATTAATTAACAATTAGAATATCGATCAGGCAGAGATTACCGCGATAAGAGATCCCAGAATTATATTCAATAATGTTCCTATTGAACATTTAACTTTAATCTCACTCCTAATATAAAACTTAAATGATACTTTAATTATAAATCAATATTTACCACACTGCAGCTCAGCTCTTCCTGAGATTTATCCACCTAGAAATCTTCAATAATAAATCTCTAACTTCACCATTATACCTTCCTGCTTCAATCTCTCTCTCCTACTGTTTTTTACTTAACTATTCTCCGTTTGACTTAAATACTCTATCTAATCTGCATAGCAAGGAATTCTGTTCTCTTTTTGGAGCTGATTGGAAATAGGAAGGGGGAATTAAATTTCCCTAAAAAGGACGTCTCAGAAGGTTAGTGATAAAGTTCCGTATAGATTTGTCACAAAATCAGCACTTCTAATACTCTTTTCAAAATTACTTTCACCCCACCCCCTTCCTCTGCTTAGCCCGGCGTTGCTCGGCCTTTTTCCGAGTGTATAACTTAAAATTCGCTGTTTCAAAAATTTTTTTGCTTCTTTTCTGTCAGACAGGTTTATTTCCCCCCGGCATTTCTTGAACACTTTTAAATGCATAACACATTGTCATGGAAATTCCCCTTCCTCTCTCGCTGTGATATCTCTTGAGTAAGTGAACAGTGGGACCTTAATAATCACACTCACTCACTTTGCAACTTTTTAGGACCCGAAAACGAAAATGTACCTTTTTATAAATAGTTGTATGTTCAGAAAAGTAGAAATTTTTATAATTACAAATTTTCACAACTGTATTAAATGTTGAATTAAAATTGTGAGCATATATTTTTTGAAATGTTCGATAAACGGAAAAAAAGTTTCATGCAATTATTTGAAAACTATATAGCACGATTTAAAAAACAGTGTGAAAAGCTTTCTCTGAAAAACGGCGTAAAACAATCTTGATTCAAAATGCATTCTTTTTCAGGTCGACTGGTTTGAGACGTATTCGTTTTTGCAAGGATTTTTATAGAATAATTGTCTGTGTGGTGGTGTGGTTTTGTCTTTAGAATTTCAGCGAATTTTTTCTTTAATATTGCTCAGTCCGTAAATATTAAGATTTAAAAATTGGCGAACGTAACATACTCGAACTTTTCTAAAATCATAAGCAAATAAACAATGTTATTTTTTCGATTCAAATAGTATGAATAATTTATATCTGGAAGTGTAATACGTTAATACTACTTTTTGTTGTATTTTTCTATGTTAAAATTGTAATCAGCCTCACACTCTGCCTGTTCAAACTTTCGGAGTTCCTGGCGTACACAAAACAAAATGCAAAGGTTAGCTTCACACATAAAAGATAGATATTTGCTGTCGCGGGCTTTTTTGCAGATGGCAGAATTTTTTCCTACTTACTTGACAATTATTGTTATATTTTGGACACTTCACACAATATCTATAAATTTTAGCCTATGTGTTATTCTGATGTATAAGCTATACTATTATAAAGTTCCATTAAAATCCATTTTTTTTGTTGTTTTTGCGTGAAAGACTCCCAAACATCCTCACAAACTTTCACGTTTGTAATATATATTAGGATTTAAACGAACTGCAATTGTAATCCTCACAAATTAGCATTTATTATTAATGTTAAATAATGAAAAAGAATGTAAAATTCCGATAAAGAATAATTGTGTTATTTTTAATATTTAAAACGAGAAGACTTCAAAATGTTTTAACTCGGGAGCAGACGCGCACTCGATACCAATGGTAAAAGTCACGCGGAGTGACGGAGTCATCCCGAAGCTTTTTTTACAATTATTTTTATTGTACACAATAAAAATCACAAAATTCCAGTGAATAATTTAACTAAGAGAAAGTATACTTACCTACTTTCTACCTTTTTTTCATTGATAATTTGAGAAAAATTCCAATAGAACCGAATTAAAGGTTTCTAAGGTACACGACCTTAAAAGGACACAAATCACAGAATCTTTTCACGAACGTTACAGGAATGATATCTGCAAGCAAAACTATCCTATTTTGTTCAAATTTTTGTTGTTTGACTCTGTACCCTGCGCGACCACTCCCGGGTTAAATATGTAATCAATGTAAAAATATGAATGTTAGTTCTAAAAAGGAATTATATAAAACGTTTTTCTTCATGTTTTATATGTTTCAGAATACTCATAAAAATAAATATTGACCAATTAATCCTTCTAAGTGTTTTCTGTGCTTTTCGAAATGTCATATAACTCTTTCGTATAGGCGTATTATTTACAACTTCCCTAAATGAAAAATAAAGACATAAAAAAGGAAGAACTAACCATACCAGTAAGTTCGAAGGTCAAACAGATGAATTTTTTATCTTCCTAGAATGTTTCTCTGGGTTTTGTTTCTTCTCTGAAATAGTTTTTGGTTTAAAAAGAAAAATCAGTAAAAAAATCTCTCATCGTGTGATTACAGCATATCAAACAAAATGTTATGTTTTTTATTTAGTTATAGGATCAGATAGCTAATAAATGTATCGAAATGACACCTTTCATGTTTGATGAAGTAATACTGATAAATTCTATCAGTGTAAATGTGTATTTTTTACTATGCCAGAAAGTATTTTCTAACTTCATTACAGTAAATTAATTTTTTTTAATCTTTCATTTTCGATATGCTCGCGCCCCTAGGGGGGAGCGCCCCACACTTTGAGAAACACCGATTTAAGGTTTCAATCCAAAAGGGACGTTCAAACGGCTCTTTTTGTATGAATCTTGTCCATTTTCACCCTTTTTTTACTTTAAAGTTGTATTTAGGGTCTAGATCAAAGTATGAAGCAGCAGTAACTATGGATGAACGACACAAAATTTTCAGATTTCTCCAAAAATATTTTTTGACAGGGCAATAGAAAAATTTTCATTCCACGCCAGAGAGACAATTTAGACAGTGGTCAAATGAACGACACAAAATTTTTCAGATTTCTCCCAAAAATACTTTTTCACGGGGCGAGAGAAAATGTCCACCCTAGAGAGACAATTGAGACAGGAGTCAAATGAAATGTATGCATCTTGGTGAGAAAAGCAGGGAACAAACCACCTCATTCCAATCTAGGTGAGAGGGGACAAACCAACTCAACGAGACAAGCCCTCCAATCTTGGTGTGTGAAAGTAGAAGACGACAATTATTCACAGGTAATCTATATTTGATACATTCCAATCTTGGTGTATGAATGGACCCGAAAAAAAAAAGGACCGAGTCGTCCCCCAATTTTCGGACTTGAAGATTTGGGCTAAAAACATTTACCGTTAAGACTGCCAGAATTTGAGATGAAACATGACTTCTAATCCTGACAGTCTTAACAAAAAACATTTAGCCATGAAAATGCCTTCAAAAGCATTCTGATTTATGACTGCTGGCCTTTTATACTCTAATGAGGTCACGTGAAACGATTCCTATTGGCTGGCGCACATGTTGTGTGATGCAGTTTTAAAACCTTCCAACGTTGGCATAGTGTGTGTCTTGAAAAAAAGGGGACAGAGTCGACTCGAATCGATCCCCCTTTTTTTTTACTCACTCACTCTACTAGATGGGCAGTCTGTTTTTTGCATTCTGCCTGCAGCTTGTTAAAATGCTGCAGGTATCGTGCAAATCGGTAACTTTCACCATGGTGCACTCGGATATATCAGAATACTCGTGTACCTCATCATGCAGGTGGTCAGGCAGGGTGCGGCCATACAAATCCCGGAAATGGGGCAACATTTCCAAGTTAATTGTAAAAAGTCCCAGCTTTTCAAAAATTTTCTGCTGGTTCGATCCCTTGACGACGACGAGGCCTCTGTTTCCTTGGGCCAGGTGACGAAACTTACCCGTGACGCAAAAGGACAGGTGTTCCAGAGGAACGGATCCGGGGAGGTGGCTTTTCAGGCTGAGGAGTTTATTGATGTAGTGGTTGGCCCGGCTATCTTTGTGGGTCGTGAGGAGGTTCGAGTGGTTCACCGTGAGGAAAATCACTTTTGGATCTTTGTCATCCTCCGGAATGCTGGCAATCGATAATTCGATGGGTGGTGAAACACGTTGGCGTGGGCGAAAAAGGCTAGGTGAAACATGTTGCTTCAGAGTGAGAATGTCTCTGGATGCTGAGCACTCGCCTTTCATACTCTGCTGGGTCACGTGTATCAATTCCTTTTGGCTGTGATGTTTGAACCAGACATCTTATTGATACCTTGAAAGATCATTCAGCCAACTAAACTTTTACATGTGCCACAATACAGGGGAATCCAATCTTGGTGCAGCGCTGAAATTCAGTGCAGCACAAGTTTAGCGCAAATTAGCTGAAATTCAGCGCAGACACTCCAATCTTGGTACACTATTGGACCCGAATAAAGGGGGACCGAGTCGACTCGACTGGATCCCCCTTTTTCCAGTCCAATTTTTTTTTTACAAAACTGAAACTTTATGGCTCCATTCCGCCTGCAGCTTGTTAAACTACTGTTGGTATTTGGCAAATTGGTAAGATTTTACCATGGTGCAGTATGAAGCGTCCTCATGCAAGGAGTTGGGAAAGGTTCCGTCGTAAATGTCTTTGCATTCGGGCAGCGTCTCCAGCAACATGGCAAACACTACCAGCTCTAGGAAAACTTTTTTGTTGTTCTGTTCCTTTGACCACCATGAGGCCTCCTCGGCCCATCTGGCTCAACTTGCCCTTCACGCAAAAGGATAGGTATTCCACGGGGGCACTCTTGGGTAACGGGTGGTGTACCAGACGAAGAGGTTCATTTTCGTGGCTGTTGGATCGCAATTCGTTGGACGTGGAGGTGAGCCCGGCATGATTCACCGTGATACCCATCACTTGGGGATCGCTGCCATCGATGGGAATCGTGGCAATGGAGAGTTCGATGGGCACTGGCTTGCCCTGGTGATAAAAACACGTTGGCATGAGCAAAGTAGGCGGGCTGGCTCGATATTTTGCTGAGAGAGAAGGATTCTGTTGGCTAGTCCTTATATATTCTCGAGGAGCGTGACGTCAGAGGGCATCCCATGGGCCAAAGCTTTCTGATGCGAGCGTTCCACATGGTTGGGGACACACTACACGCCAAGGTAGGTTCTCGTCTCGATGCATTTCCCAATCGTCCAACCACGTCACGTACACGTCCGCCAGTCGCGTGCAGTGCGTGAGATCCAAAGTGTAGGCCTCTGTATTTTGAGGCTGATACGCCTCCCAAACTTTGCGAGACTGGGAACGACCCACGTGACTGAACTTTAAGTCGACTCCTTTATCCCACGTCAAATCCAAATGACTCGTAAACATAATGACGGTTTTTCGAAACGAACGAGGAACGTGCACACCAAAGTTGGGTTAAAAAAAGATGGTGTAAGGATACTCTGGCGCGTAATATGTGACTCGATCCTGCCACTGACCCAGATTTCCTAATACGATAGTGGTGCGATGTCGACACTGGTCCAACAAGTGTTGAACCGAAACCATTCTGACAACAACAACAAAAAAAAAAAAAAACGAGACTTGTTTTCAGGTGAATTATTTATTGACAGCTACAGAACAGATCCATGGGTTGGATGGCTTTAAATCCAGATTTTTTTTACAGAAGGGTTCAGTCTGGGTATTGTCAAGTCCATGGGCTCCACAGCCAACTCCCTTTCAAATTCATTTAGGAATGAGATGAGATCACCATCAAAAATAGAGGGTACCGTGTGAAGCAGCTGGAGTTCTTGGGATGGGGGTGCTAGTTGCTCTCCAAATACGAACGACATGAGCTGGTCGAAAGAAGCAGCATCCGTGAGGGTCGGCTCCAAAGTGTAGAGCTCTGGAATAGGTTCTGGGATCTGCACAGGCTCTGGGACAGGGGTAATCTGCACAGTTGGTTTTGGAATCTGCACAGGTGGTTCTGGGACATGTGACTCTGGAATCTGCATAGGCTCTGGAATCTCTCTAGATGACCCTGGAATATGTCTAGGTTCTGGTAGCTCAGGTCGTCTGGAAATGCGTCTAATGACGGGAGTGATGCGCACTTTGGATCGTCTCTTGGAGAAAGGCAGGGATTTTTCCTCCAAAGGTCACTTTTCGGCTGGTACATGAGCCGGGGTAGGTGGAAGCAGCTTGTTCGGTGTTTGATCAAACTTTTTCATTTTCCGGAAATCTCCCACGTGGAATCCCTTATGAATGAGCTGGGGGAGAAGGGATTCGGGAATAATGTCCAGACCAAATGCTGTTTATTGAACCGTCAGCACAATGTAGTTTGTTCAGGCCGGGATCGGATACGACGTGTGGGGCTCCAAGATCGTTCGATGGTAGAGCATTTGGTCATACGACTCAAAACTCCTCCTAAACACATTGGGTTGGGCTCGGCACTTGAGACTGGCAATTAATAGTTCAACATGGGCACATGGTCGTTTGTATAAAGTGAATCTCTCCGGATTTTACCATTCGCAAGCCAAAGGTAAAGTCTTTTTTGGCAAAAAACATGTTGCCATAAATGTAAATCACCCTCTTGTCGGTATTTTTGAGCAGTCTATCTGGATTTCTCAAAAGGCCATTCGATGTTTTTCTCACATCACTTCGTTGGGTCTAAATTCCTTAGCATGCTTTGCCTCCATGACTGCACGCTTGAAATTGTCCAACCTCGCCTTTTTTTGATGTCAATGGTCTTTACAAAACAGGACAAACACACCTTTTGAATTGGGCTCTTGGTAGATGATGCCAGCTCGGTCTTAGCTCTGCCAAGCAGCATATTCCAACAAATCGGGGTTTCTCGGGCAGCGTCACGGGCACCACAGTGGTAGAAATGCTCTCGGAGAAGGCATCATTCGGGTCCATGACGGACGAAAAGTGTCGAAGCACATCTCGCTTTTATACTTTTCAAACAGGATGTAGGTGGAGCTACCTATAGCCAACCTTGCTCACGAGTGAAAAATGGGATTGATGGGTTGGCGGAAAATGGCACACATGCCTTGCACGGCATTCCAACGATGACATTGCGTCTGATTGTAAAAGGGACATTTTCCCAACTCTCGTGTATTCAAGAGCATGACCAGGATCCGTTTTAAAGGACTCGAGGAACTCCAACTTGCTTGAATTTCTTTAAATTCGTGCTTGGAGCGTTGATCGATCACACTAATGTTACCGACATTGAGGTAATGTAAATATTTAAAGAGTTTATTCGGACACCCACGATCCAAGGCATACGAGACGACACCATTGGTGAGCGTGAAACCATGGTCTCGGAGACTCAACCCGGCCAAACCTTGAGTGTGGAAAAACACTTGGGCCTGGGGGGAATCGATGTGCATAAGGGGGACGTCGAAACACCGTCTGGGATGTCGTCTGAGATCTGGTGGCCGTCTTTCCCTGGATCGTCGTTGAGAATCTACCTTCTTTACAGGGATTTTAGGTGGATTTCTCAAATATATATTTTTGGATACCGCCTCTTCGGGTATGTCATACCTTGCGCGTGAATCGCCGTTGCAGTTCTGAATGTATGAACACGTTTTAAATCTTCCTTATGCCATGGTGCATTATTGTAGTAACGATGAAGAAATGTGATATTTAAGTAATTTAATAGATACAGTATTTATCAGATATATATATAGTGCAACAGTATTTTCGGATGAAGAAATTCTGTTCGTGATTATGATGAGGAAGAATCAAATGATGAAGAGTTAACAGCAAGTATGATTCCTCCACTGAAACCGATCCAGATTTAGAAGAGGGAGGCACAGTAAGATATAAATGTTTCATATGTATAGACACATAAACATTTGGGAAGAACGTGACTTTAAAGGAGACAACTGGCACACATCCACTTTCAGATGAATTTTTGAAAAGAAAAAAAAACAACCTATTGCTGGAACAATAAGAGAAAATAAAAAAGAAATTCCAAAATAAGATATAGATGGTATACAGCTCTTCAATGAAATAACTTCATTCAAAGATATTTTTCTGGTAAAAAACAGCCAACTGAGATATTAGAAATTATAGTAAAAAATCATCTCATTCCCTGTTTTCCCAATGTCGCTCAAGCATTAAGAATTTTTTTAACCTAACCTGTTGCTGTAGCTTCCGATGAAAGTTTCAGTAAATTAAAAATTACTTGAGAAATAATATGACACAAGAAAGGCTTTCTGATTTGGTCATAGTCTTAATTGAATCCGAAATCTCAGAAAAAACTGATTTAACCGAAACTATTAACAAATTGCTTCTCAGAAAGCCAGAAAAGTTATTTTGAAGTTACAGTAAAATCTGGCATATAACATGCTTCTACACATATTTGCCGTATAACACGCACACCCTTTTTTTTACGAAGAAACCAGAAATGCATGTACACAATGATCTTGTGTTTTGAAGTCCTTCATTTGAATATTATTTCAAGCTTTAGTAAAAAATAGTATACTTTCAGAATTACAACCCTTTAAAAAAAAAAAAAATTCATAAGGAATATTATTTCTTTCACAGAAACAGTATTTCAATATATATGTAAAAGTCTTGGTGATGGTTGAAAGATGATGAAAAGATGGTTTGATTTTTCTAATAATGTAGTAGAAGTACAAATACTAGGAAAAAATTAAATTTTTAAAACTAATTTTGTTATGTTGAGAGATACACATACGTAAACCCCAGGTCTTAACTGCAACAATAAAACAAAAATCCACTTTTTTCCCAGTTACATTTATTTTAATAAATCTCCTTTTAAACATGGAAGAAATGCATAATAATTAAGTTTTAAAATCTAAATTTTTCAGAACGATTATTTTTTATAAGTTAAGGTACAAAAAAATTGCATTTAGTACAGTAAGCATAAATCATTAATATGAATAAATCATAAAAATTCCAAGGAAGAAGATGTACTGTCTCTGGCAGAGTCGCAAGTTCAGATGACATACTAGACAAAAATGATGTTAACATTCTGAATGAAATGTTTCAAAAACAACATAATAGAGCAACACTATCATTAGAAAAAAACTACCCAAAGCGTGGATCCAAAATGGAACATAATACTACAAAATATCAATACTAGATTTTAGTTGCAAACACTAACCATTTTAAAATATTTACCCCTCCCCAATTATTAGGATTAGAAATTTTGCTACTGGCAACCACTCTAATTCTGTCTGTAATGAAATGAATACAATTTTACAGGAGTCTGAGCCAACTATCTTCTCACTATAGAAAGGGAAGGAATATGTTTAACATAAATATTAGTGTACAGTACAATTATTACAAAACAAATTGCAATTCAAAATTTTGAATCGAAATTGAAAATGTTTGACAAATGTCTTTGTAGTACCCAATGAATTTGCTAAACACACTACCCTGAAAGAAAACAAACACATTAAAGACAGCATGCAGTGCAAACTATACAGCCTAAATTACCCCATACTTCTTGTAAAATAAAATTTAAAAAAGTATAATATATTTCATTAATAGTTAAAATAATAAATTAAAAGACCAATAAAGTTGAAACGTAAAAGGTGAGCATTCATATCTCGTCTTCAAAGTGTTAAATACACAACAAAAAGTAATTCTATTCAACTTTGAAATCCAAATAAAAAATTAACTTCATATTATTTCAATTCACTAAAAAGTTCTTGATATCTATCAATTACAACTAAAAAATGCTATACTCAGAAACATGGATGCATGACTACAAGCAAGAATAATAACTCAGGAATAAAAGAACACTAAGCCATCAAAAGAAGTTAAAAATGCATTTTATTGAAATAACAGACAGATATTCTAGAGTATTTTGGAAAAATCAAGTTAGAACTGCTTTTGCAACTGAAAACATAATAACAAGAAGTTTCCACCTGCCAATATTTAAATAGAATACACTATAATTCCCCCATTTTGTATACAGTAAACCATCATTAATCAAGATCCCATTAAGCTGCACTTGACAAAATTCGGATAGAGCAATTTTTTTTTTTTATAAAAAGTCGTAATTAACAAATGAAATACAATGTGGGTTGAAGTTTTTTTTATAAGAAAAACCTAAAACATATATAATTAATTGATTGATTGATTTGAATTCTACCTTACACAATTATTTACCATTTTACTATTTGCAACTTTTTCCATAGTTTAGTCATGTACACTATATCATTTTAAAAGTTATTTTGCTCAATCTCGATTTTCAGTAAACCAGATATTGAGACCCAATTAATGAGGTTATACTGTAAATAATATTTATATAGGTTAGAAGTCAGCAATTTTTCTATTACTGGGCACATAATTTAATCTTTGCAAATAAAGAAGATATTGAAAAAATATATAATTGAAAATACAACAAAAAATATGGTAAAAATACAAGAAACATTAATATCGACAAATTTAAACATCTGTATTACTGTTGAAAATCTACTTTATGTTACACACAATGCAGTAAAAAAATACGAATTCCTATAGCAGCTTAAATTGTGATTTAGGTGCAGATGTAACTGACCGAAGAAACTAAAATTACATTTTAACTGTTAAAAACTGAAAAAAAAACATTTGAAAATTTAGAAAAGAGTGAAATACATCTAGAGAAATATACTACAGTAAAAATAAAATCGAAATGGGGCCATGAACACTGCATTGCTGACTCCTCTCTCTCTCTAACATAAACTTATCACATTATATTATATATAACTATTATATTCTATTTTTAAACCTTTCTTTGGCTCCCTAATTAGGTTTGGAGTAAAAGAAAGAATTTTTTTTTTCATCACAATTATGCATGGAAATTCAAGATATGCACAACATTTTGTAAATACAGAATCCTTTTACATTCAAAGCAAGAGTATATGATGTTCTCCCAGGGGGGGGGACATCACAAGTATTTCTTAAAAATATGTAAAACTATGAAAAATGTCGCTTATTATTAATAAAATATTTCATAATAAATGAATCTGATGAAATAAATTCCATTGTTCGGATCCCAGATTATTATACATTGTGTACTCTAGCTATTAGTCAGCATAAGTTCAACTTAATGTGGAAAAATCTTTCATAATCTTTTGCATATCTGAAGATTTGAAGCTCAAAGATAGCCTGTATTCTGTGATAATGCTCGAACCTAAAAGATGAAGAAATAGTATAAAGTAAAATTTTCTTATTATAAGTAACATTTTTTTAAATGCTTATCTTATTTAAGATTCAACATAAAAAAACTACTTATTTATACAAACAAAAATGCAATAAGAAAAAAATAAAATTCTCAAAATACCTAATCTGTTACACTTAAAACAAATATGAAGCTTATTTTTTTAATTTTAGATAATAAAATAATTTTTATGCTAATTAAACTTAACTTTTTATGCTAAATAAAACTAATTTTAAAGTAGGAAAAAGAAAAATCTACTGAATGCATTAAAACTAAACAAAGCAAATTAAATTTATATTTAATTTTTGGAAGTGTTCTTCATAGCATCTACATAGATTAAAATTGGAAAATTTAGCAAACAATTTGATATTATGACAATAGGATAAAAGTTGACAAACTGCGATGTATTATTTGCATTGAATAAATAATAATTATAACTAATTTTTTTCCCTTGAATTCAATTGAAATAAGAGCAAATGAAGTTTCATTAGATTACTGTTAAAAGTTCTCAGTTTCAATCTTGGATATCATACAATAAAATTGAATATCAGTAGTGACCACTTGAGTGAGTGTTTATTAATGATGCACTCTTAAAGCAATACTAGGGCTACTGGTGACGGAACTTGTAATTTTGGTCCACACTTAGTGATGAGGACAACACCTAAGCCAGCACACCCCGCGTTAACAACTTCCATACTAAGCCAATGTGAGTGGAATTTTAGCTAAGACAGGTTCAACATGTATCAGCTCCTCTAAATGGTGGATCTTCAGTCGCATTAGAACTCAAGCCAGCAACACTCTGACCACGAGTTCAGAATCATAAACACTAGGCTATCATAGCCTCAATCTTGACTGCAAGATTCTCTTTCAGCTGCTGTTGGGGCATTGCCATTGACCATTATAACTAGGTTACCAGGGTCAAAGGGACAGCTTTAAGACAGATGCATAAAGTTAGACAGTTGCTTAAGTTTCAACTCTCTAATACAGTAATCATATTTTTACATTCATTACATTTTTCCTTTTCAGATGAAACTAAATTAAGCTTACATAAACTTTCATTATTGAGTAATTTTATCTAACTGCGAATAAGGGATCACTTTGCAGTGACCATCAATTTTGTACAAATTAGGAAATCATTTTTAAAATATTGATCAAAATGTGAACTAAAAACTATTCATTAAAATTTTTTTCTCTGTTAAAACCACAATATATTTTTGAAGAAAGTTCAGCTTCTCAAAAAGTTATTACTACAGAGTGAGAAATTTTATTAAACCTTCAGCACATATCTGTGATAAATCTTTATATTAGAAATATCGAATTCTACTCATCTTGGTATTAACAAATTGTTTTATACATAAGTAGCGGTGAATAATTTAATATTAGTTCATACGTTTATTTATTGTCCTATGTTTAGGTAATATGTATGCATTCCACATTTTATTGTACTTATTTACTAAAATATGTATAATTTTAAAATTCATGATAAATGTATGCAGTTTTTAAGAAATAAATAAATAATAATTAAAGTAATATAAATTTTTAATTTCATATTACATGGCTAATAAGAACTTCAAACATAACCCAATTTTTACTATACAAATATATCTATTTTGCGTGGTTTTACATGGTGTTTCATGCAATGTATCAACCTTGTAAAAATAAAGTCTGATGTATTTATTATGAACTCTATAATAGAGTATAAGAAAATAATGAAAAAAAAAACTTTTATTGTTGTAATCCAAATGAGTCAGACTTGTTGATTGTACAAAAAAAGATAAAATTGTTAACAATTTCTTTAAAACATTTTCTTTATTTTTCCTAATTTTGAGTTTAAAGCATTACTGGAACATGATCTATTTCACTCATATTTTCAACAGTTCACTGTGTAATGATTCACAATCTAATGAATGCAATGTACAGATTAAAATGAAATAAATTTTAAAAACTCTTATTTGCTGGCATTGACTACTTATAAAAAGCGTTGTATTTTTGGGACAAAGAATTACATACCATTGGGTAACTATTATACAAAAAAGGTGGCAGAAGATTTTTGGCACTTATGGTCCTATTTTTTTGTCAGAAGGAGAAACAGTTTTCAAACACTTATTGACCATGAATGCACATTTGGGTCTTTTCAATGTTTCATAAATAACTAAATAAAATAAAACAGGGCTAAACAAAATCTATTATTCTCTTTTATTGGACCACCTAACCTCCCTGACGCCCTAGCCACTTCAAATTGTTACGCCTTCACACTATTTCCAGAGCACCCCTCCTTTTATTTTTACCTAGATTTTCCCTTAATTCTCTTACTCCTTTTCCTTTCTTTGTTTTTGCACATTGGATAGTCTTTCCATTATCCCCCAACTATGAACCCGCTGTGCCCTGGACTGGCAACCGGCAGCATAAGGAAAGGATAGTGGAATGGTTTAGCCCCTCTTGTTCATTCCTTACCTTATGGCATCACTGACCACTCCTCATTTTGTGGATTAGTGCAGTAAATTTATGAAATCGTTTGCAATTATAGTGTAGAATATAGCAGCGGTTCTTAAACTTTCAGTCGATGCAGAACCCCTTAACATATCAACCTGACATTGCCCCGATATGTTGAACAACTCTCCCTAAATTAAAATTCTTGATCAAAATACATGTTCTAGAAGAATTTTTCATAAGCGGAAATTTAATGATGTAGTCTAGGATGGAACAACTATCAATTTTTTTACAAGGCCTTTCAGAGTCTGTAAAAGGGGTAATCTTAACATTAAATGAGACCGCAAACCTCCTAAAAAGGCACTGAGGATCCCTGATGGTCCGTGGACTACAGTTTAAGAATGGTTGGAGTATACGTTATTCTAGGAACTGCTATCAACCTGCTAATTATGATCAATTTACTGTCTATTATTTTTAGACATCCTGTTTCTTTGTTGAATCACTGTCATGTTTTCTTCCAGCTTTGATCATTGCAAAATCATTAATGACATCATTATAATCAATTTACATTGTAATGTTTTGAGTGCATAGCAACATCAAACTGTTAAGCTTAGTTAAGTTAGTTACGCGTACACACACAAACATAACACCTACATGATTTACTAGGTGATGGTTCATTTGCTGTAATTTTAATTTTTTTTTTTGCTCAACATTTTTTTGTTTAGGCAGAAAAGCGGCCTTGACCATGGGATGTTGTCATTTACAAGGAAATAACATTTCAAATGGTTTTTTTTTTCATTCTAATTGTTATCTGCATTTTACACCAAATGAACTTTCTGACAAACCACTTTGAATGAGAATTTTTTTAACTCCTTTCTGAGTCTGTACCATCCCTTGTATTCTTATTATTTTAAATAAAATGATGCCTGCTTTTAAAGGTTTTGAATTGTGGAAATAGAGATGTAGAGTTCACGGAAACATTTTAACCTTTTGAATCCAATGACAAATGCTTTTATAAATTTGGAAGCTCTGCTAATAATACTATTAGTAGCATTTTACGTTTTTATACTTACACATGAAGCTATATTCATAGAAAAAGTAATACATTAAAAGTAAATGGTAATAAGAATGCAATTGATTCCCAAGATGCAACAGTGAATTGTAGCTGCCTACTCTCATTCTTATCCTATAGCACGCTCAATGAGAATTCATCTCAGCCTAACACAGGAAGTTTAGAAAAAATGTCCCATGTGGTTTCTCACTTACTGATAGTGAAGCAAATATATTAGATACTTCTGGGGTGTACTAATATTTGAAACAATGGAAGATTAGATTTGAACAAGCTTTTGAGTGAAATTGAAATAATAGTTCTGATTTTTTAAAAAAAAGTTTAAATTATAATATAATTTGTCTGTAACTCAAATTCAGATGTATTATGTTCCTTGCTTAAACACAATTATAAGACGCCAAATCGTAATTTATTCAAAATATAGAATTTTTAAATGATTCGATTCAAAACATGATACAAATGTAACATTTGATTACTTAAACGTTAAGAACTAGGTAGTCCCCGAATGCATAAAATATTTTACATATCTATACATATAAAGGATAAAAGCAACTCACTCACTGACTAATCACGATATCTTCGGAACTATTAAGCCCACAGACTTGACACATTCAGTAGGCAGGTTCCTTTAATAGAGTAGATATCAGCTAAGAAAGGATTTTGCAAAGATCGAACCCCAAGGGGCGTTATTGGGGTTTAAGGGGCATTATACATAATTATTTCCATTTTTAAACTATTAGACGTACAGTTTTGAAATTTTGTACACAGATACCTTTCATGGCATAGAAATCCTCTAAAAAATGGGTTTTTGTGAAAACCGAATCCCAATTTCCTGGATTAGAGTTCCGCTACAAAATGGGTTTTGTGAAAATCAAATCCCAATTTCCTGGATTAGAGTTCCGCTACAAAATGGGGTTTGTGAAAATTGACCCCCAAGTGGCGATGCAGAGAATTAAGGGGTGTTATAGGTAATTATCTCCTTTTTAAACTATTAGACATAAAATCTTGAAACTGAGTAAGCAGATTCCATTCATGAAGTAGATTTGCTATAAGATGGGTTTTGTGAAAATCGCTCCCTAAGTGGCGTTGTGGGCTTAAAGGGTGGTATAGATAATTATATCCTTGTTTAAACTAATATACATAAAGTCTTGAAATTTGGTATGCAGGTTTCTTTCATGGAGTAGAGGTCTGCTGCAAAATGGGTTTTGTGAAAACAGACCCCCAAGTTGCGTAGCGGGGTCTTAAGGGGTGATATAGATAAATATTTCCATTTTTAAACTATTACACCCCCACCACCACTTGAAAATTAGAAAGTATGTTAATTTCATGGAATAGAGTTCCTCTAAAAGTTTTGCAAAAATTGACCAAAAAGGAGGGGGTAGAAAGGAGAATTACAGAAAAATCTCTGGTTTTGAATTTTTGAACCCATTTACTTGAAATTTGTTACGCACATTTCTTTAGTTGAATAGAGTTCCACTAAGAACGGATTTTATGGAAATCAACTTCAGGGGTAAACGGGGGAGTTATTGGGGTGGATTGATAAACAAAATTCCCGTTTTCGAACTTCTCAGACTATCATATTAAAATTTGGTTTGCATGTTTTTTTTTTGTTGAATTGAAATCTGCTAAGAATGCTCTCAACAGGGTTACAGAGTGTAATGATGATAAAAAATTCCGTTTTTGATCTATTAGATTTAGACTTGAAATTTAGCATGCATGTTTATTTTACAGAGTAGAGATCCACTGAAAGTTGCTTTTGCAGAAATCCAAATGATTATTGGGATAAGTGAGCACAAAAAATCTTTCTTCTTCCATTTTAGAGATTATTATAAATTATCAATTTTAAGTTCTGTCCTTTTTATATCAAGAGGCGAGAGTTACAGATAAAAATAGATTTTTCAATATAATAGAATTCTTAATGCTAGATATCAGTGATTTATATTTATTTAATAGTATATATTCATACAATATTGTGAAATACCCAGTGAAGTGAGTGAGTAACGGCTAGTATGTATATGCATATATGTCAAATTCCCAGCAGAATAACACTAATTAAAACTTTTAGCTCTTATCTTCTGTGTAAGATTTAATTCTGCTGATTTTAAAAATTAAAATAGCATGAAAAGAAAAGAAAAAAAAAAGATCCATGATAGTTATTTTTTAAAGAAGGTTCTTTTAGGAATTATAGAAGTTCCAGAATTTAAAGAATTCTCTCAACATTTCTTTGCTGAATTAGACATGATAGAATTCATATAATAAACAAAATTGTCTTACTTTAGTGAGCCAAAATAAAAAAAAAATCACTAAATTATTTAGTGAAAATGATCGACAATAAAACAAACTTTTTTTGCCGGATTGAAAAAAAAAATTATTATAAATACTTACCAAAGGAGTGAAGAATGCAGTTTCTATAGGTTTTTCTGTGTATTTTTCGTATTGATCAAGATTGTCATATAATTTTAAAGTAAGAGTATCATAATTGCTTTTCACAACATCCAATACCTGAAATATCAAAGTAAAATAATTTTTTAAATTCTTACAACATACATAAATTGGTAATATATTTATCTTCTACATAAGTTCTACATATCATCTATGCACAACCAATAGTATTGGCATCCTCTCAGCTCACAAAAGACAGTAATTTGGAGGCATGGAGTGTGACAGATGATTTTTACTCAGTAGGATTGTGAAGTGGCTTGAAATATGAAGCAAAAGAAATAATACCCCAATAAACAAGCAAAAACAATACTCCTTGATAAAAATCACTGACATATGTCACAATTCAGGAAGTGTAGTGAAGCTGTGTTTTGTAATATCGCGCAGAGCACAATGAGTGAAAATGTTTCATAACCAAAGGGGTGTCACTCAGGATCAACATCATTTCAGATTCCATGCTGACAAACAATCAAGCACAACGCTGGTTTAATGGAAGCTGATCAACAATGGATATTATGGGAGTTAACCACTGAGATATGCAAATATAACAAAAACAACATTTTACAATGTGCAAGACATTCATAGATAACCCATACTTGTAAGTTGCAATGTTGGTACCATTGTGCACCTACACAAAGACTTTTGAACCAATACCAAAGTAAAAATGACAGTATCATTGGAAGACTATCACAATGGATGAAACGTGGACTTGCTCCTAAAAGCCATGTTTCTTCCATTCTTGAAACAGTTCAGTGAATAGAAACATCCTGGTTTGTCAAATCCACAGAAGGTGCATATAGTTAAGGTGTGACCAATCATCTTCATTTAAAGAGGACAGTCCTTTTATAGGTTCTGTCCTTCCTCAAAAAGTGTCCTACTTGTCCTCCTTTTCAATATTTTAAAATTTTGAGCGATTTTCTCCTTGAATATAAACTACGATTCGAAGAAAAATGTATTTCTTTTATAAAAGACAATTGTCAAACTTCAAAGAATCAAAATTCGGGCATAATGGAAAAGTTTACCAAAGAAGTAAAGAAATGTTTCCAATATGTCTGAAATAAATATCACAGGAAATAACAGTTTTCAATGTTTATTTTTTTATTACTTTATCACATGTAAATTGGGCAGATACAGAACATTGAGTTGAGTTTTTATCGAAAGAAATGCCTGATATTAAAATCAAAGACTATTGCCTTTTGAAGAAAGTAGAAGATAGAATTTATATTTAAATTCTGATAAATTAGAACAATGGTTCAAGAGTGAAGAAAACATTGCTGGAAAACATTTAGAGGAGTGCCTACCCATTGCGACATTTCTACCAACAAATTAAGACTTATCCTTTTGAGCACATTTTAATATTTTCACTGATTCTCAATACACTTCTACACTGGAAAACAATTTTACACAGAAATCTTAAGCCAGTCAAATGTTTAGTTGTAGACACAATTAAAAAGTAATTTTCAATATATTATAAAAAAAAATTTTTTAGTAGATATAATTATTTTTTTAATAGTTCATATAGCTATTAGCGTGAAAAGGCACAACCGTCCTCACAAAGATCTACGGTTAGCCAACCCTTGGTCCATCTAATTCAGAACTAATTTTATTTCCAATTTCGATACGAAGAATAGGTGTTAGTTTTAAAATGTCAGCAATTTTTCTTGCCATTTTTCAGAGTCTCTGCATGACAGATGGCATTAGAAGGATAGGACAATCATTTTGTCCTACCCTGCATTTGGTCATAGTTTGAAGTTTTTAATTAATATCTGTTATTAATTGTAACTTCCAAATTTAAATGGTCAAAATGGATTTTACAAATTATTTCAATCTTCTGGCACCTTTGGCTTGTTTCTGCATTTAGTTTTGCAAGAATAGCCTCACAAAAGTAGATATGTTTATTTATTCTCCAATTTTAATAGAATAGACACGTTTTTATTTTATAAAATATTACATATGTAATTAGATAAAATCTTTATGTGTGGATTATTCCAATCATTGAAAGCCAAAGTTAATGCAACAGTATGGTTAATTGAGAGAGTTAGTATTGTACATCCTCATTTATACCTCATGGACCCTCAATTTTTTTTCACGTTGATGTGGACACCTGGGGGTTGATAATTTGAGAACCACTGCTCTGATGTTTTTAACTTTGAATTTTATCTACATCCGTGGTCTTCAAACTTTTTCAACTCATGGAACCCCTAGAACTTGAAGGTGCTTTCGTGGAACCCCATTCCGTACACATACTTTGAAGAACATATCTCAAAATAATATTTAAATTAGATTAGCATGTTATAGGCACTTTATGCAAAGGCATTAAAAAAGTATTGCATTTATTATTAAAAACTTCTAATCTATTTTTTAAATATAATTACTCATTAATAATATTAATTTATGATTCAAGTGTCACCCCTACCCAAGCATTATATTTAGTAACTGGGATATATGCTAGTATTTTTTACACAAACTGTTGAAGTCTAGGTCTATTGAGATTAAATGCAATCACATTATATATTCCCAGTTTAATTTATTTCTATGCTTTGTTTTTGTAGCCACTCATGTTGAGAGATATTTTTTACTTATACACATTGTTCTGAATGGCATTAAAATGTTTATAGCTGTGTGAGAAATACTGTGAATTTTACATGAATTTGCAACCTAAAATTTAGGAGTTGTTATTGCTTAAATTTAGATCTTTAAAATCAAATCTGTTGATGTTGATAATCTGTCCTTTCTCTTTTATTGTAGGTGTTTTTCCCACAAATATAAAAAAGGAGAATTTTCCATTATAAAAACTATTTAGTTTTGCAAGACATTGTGCCAACTCACAAGTATAAAATTATCTCATGGAATCTGAGATAGTAAACAAAATATTCGCAATCTAGTAGGAAGTATACATATAAAGATAAAACGTGTAATATTCTTTTATTATTTTATAATGAAAGTTTAAAAAGTGTTTCAAAATAAAGCTACTATATATAAATAAAATTTTCAGTTTTAATAAATATGGGGGAGGGGGAGGGACAAGCTTCAGATACTTTTAACTATACAAACTTCATAGAGAATGTGAATACATTTTGCATACATATTTATTTCTTCTCGATTGTTCTTTATTGTGACTCGTGGAGCCCCTGGGAATGCCTTGTGGAACAAAGTTTGAAGACCACTGATCTACATGAATGTTACAGTTTTTCAAATGAATGTTTGGGGCAGCATAGCCCAATCTAGCACTTGCACCATAAAATCCAGCACTCACTCACTTATCCTTTCTCATGAAAATTTCAGTAAACAGTTCTATAGCTATCATGACAAGACTTGCATAAAAATAATGCTTTTACTAAGTACCCCATCAAAGAGTGGTGTTTCATAGCAAATCAGAATGTGAGCAGCTTTCACAAGGAACCTTTTACAATAATACAGAAAACATAGCCAGTGTGTTAAAATGGAATTTGCTTCAAGTTGGAAAAATGTCATATTAGCGTCAGATGATTGACCTTGTTGTAGGATCTTAGTATTGCAGTTTTTTCATCAAAACTGGTACAGTTTCAGATGATTTCTACCATTGCTTTATCCTATTTTTGGATAGCATCTCTCTCCTTTTAGTATGTGATGACCTTTAGTCTTTCTATACATGACAGTTATAATAACCACACTTATTACTTTTATCAACAAATAAAAACTAAAATGATCTCAAGTTCTGAAAAGAAGTATTTATTTTAGAAAAACCAACAAAAAGTTTGAATAAATTCAAAACAAAAATGCACACACAAATCAGAACAAATTCAGTTCAATTCACTATTTGACTACTGAAATGTTGCAGACATGAGCAAAGCATTATGCTCCAAATGAACTTAGATGAAATTTGAAAGTTTCAGAATATGTGCAAGAAGTGTTCTCTAGTCGCCTGAACTCCACATTCCGAATATAGTGATCAACTTGTTACCCAACCGGTACAGTGGTTAGCGACGCTGACTGCGGTGCTGTATGGGCTGGGTTTGAATCCCGTAGAAGACATGGATGTTTGTAAATGTATAGTGCCTTTGCGGCATGGGAGTACTCTAAATAGACGTCAAGTCGCAAGTCATCTCGAGTGGTTGGTGGAAGGGGAAGAGAGGTGGGAGGCCCCTGGCCACCCCTAGGGTTTTCTCCCTCTAAATTGGGGTGGAACCAAGCAAAATGGTACTGTCACCTGCATGGAGCTCAAAGCTAAGGCTAACGACAGGAATAAAAATTCTAGCCCTTAGCTGCGATGAATTTTGTGGGCCTCGATTTGACTTCGTCAGGCAGGTGGCATTAGTCACAACAACAACTTCCTTAAATAAATAATATAAATCATGAAAAGCTAACTGTTTCAATTGCATCTTAATCAAAACTTCTATAATTCTGTTATTTGCTGGTTGAGTGTCCCAATTATCAAAAAAGAAAATATAATTAAATTATTTTTATCTTCTCTTTGCCCATTCTTTTTTGTTTTTACTTTAATACTGACCTTTGATTTGAGCAAAGATCTCCCACTGAAATCCAAAGGATAATATTTGTAGAGCTTTACTTAATTTAATAATTTCTACATTAATCTCAATTCCTTTGCATGCAGGGACCCAAAGAATGTAATTGAACAATTTTGCACAGTGAAACCTAAATTCAAAACTATTGTACTCTATTTTCTATTGATATTTTGGAGAACTCTTTAAAAATGATAAGTCGTAAATGCGAGTGCTTATGCTTATTCGTCACAACTCCCGTAGTACAATACTTTAAAGCAGTCCATATGACAAAAGCTCCGGCTGTAAAAATGTAATTAAATTATCTCAGTAAAATTTTTTGACAAACTTCTTTCTTAGGAATAAAAATTCCTAATGATGTTTGAACTTAGAACTATAGACAACGAATGAATTATAAATAAATAATAATGATTTCAGTCCGAAATACAGTTAAAACTCTTTATGTCTACCCTACATTTGATAAATTAATATTTAAAATTAAGAAAAGTTCTTGCCAAAAAAAAATCAAATTTTTGAAGTACATTGCGACTTTTTTTGTGTGACAGAATACTAACAAAGGGATGAGAAAAGAGCCATGGATGAAAGGAAATCGTAACTGTCTAATAACTCAGTAAAAAATGAGCAAAAACGAAATTTGTGTGTTTGATAGAGAGGTTAATATTCAATATTTGCTTGAATCTTAGTTGCCCTTTTTTCCAATACTAATACTATTAAAACTCGGTTGAGGCTTAGAAAGGAAGGTGGAAAAATTCACTGGATGAAAGAAATTGAACATGATACAGATGGTTAGAGCAATAACTAGTTCATGCACGTGTAAAATAAAAAAATATGTAAAGTTGCATATAAAATTGTATGTATGTGCATGTTAAGTTTTTAATTCCAGTAAATTAATTATTCATTTCTTATTAGTTCTCATTCTAATATTTTTCAATTTTGTAAAAATTGAATATGGATAAACCTTTTTACACTATTTCATTATTTTTTTCTCAAAAACACATTGAAAACTTGGGGTGCAACATAGAATTGATGGCAGTTTGGATTCAAATAAATACGGTCATATAAAAATAAAGCCAAGAATAATTTTTAATATTTTGATCAATTTCCCATATTTTAAATCTCTATTGGTGGTGGTTGCTTATAGGTCATATATATATATATATAAATATATTTTCATAAATTGTCATGTTGCGACCCACCTGAAATTGCTTTCATATGTATATGATCCGGTGGGAAAAAGGTTGAATACCCATGAACTAGAACATCAAAATTACAGGAAGGAAATTTTGCAAATCTAACTTCTTTCTTCACACACGTTGAATAGCTTTTTGCCTAAACAACATTTTTACTTTTTCAATAGAATAAAAGTTAAGTTTGTCAAAAATGTTTCTTTCGACTTGCCATATAAGGCACCAAACAAAAACAAATTTTTTCACAAACAAGACTTGCTATATCAGCTTTAAAAATATATAATGACATTGCAGCTCAAGTGCAAAGTTGACTGTGAAAAAATACAAGTACTCAGTTGAAAAAGAATGAAATTAATTTCTGAACAACTTGATACTTCACAAAAAAAAGAGGTATTTATTTAGTATAATTTAGGGAAAATAAGAAAATATATTGTACATTTAGTAGCCTTATCCATGAAAATGACAGAAGTAGCAATCATTAAATAATTATACCTGGTCTTCTGTTAAAGCAGATAAACCATTATCAGCTAATACAGATTCAATCTTCGGAGTGAAATGATTAATAATAGCCCTAGAAGAAAAAAAATTGCACTGCATAAAGAATTATGGTTTTACAGCTTTTTATTATTAAAGCTTAACAAATATGGTTAGCTTTGATATAAAATATCAAGAATATGATCAAGAATTATAATGTAACAATGAAAGCATTGCAATTATTTTTAAATATTAGAAGCAGATTAGTAACAAGATAATCTCAAATAATGCCCACAAAGGCAGGCATCTTATCCAGGGTGGAGGCCTCTGATAATATGAATACCGGAATCTTTAAAAATTAGAAGTTTATGCAAGAAAAAGTAATAGAAATATTACTTTCAGATTGTATAGACCAAAAAAAGTATTATTTCAACTCACTCTTGGAATCAACCAAGCATCATGTCATTTTGAATACCACAAATGTCTGGGTCACCAGTGTATCATGGCGAGCAGATGTTATTACAAGCTGATTGCTAATATAAAGGCTGAATTGCAGTATTCAAGAAAGGTACGAGAATGAGTCCAAGTGAGTCTTTGGTTTTTCCTTTTTGTGTCTCTTTAAAGGCGAAATATGTCACAGCTTCAAAAGAAGACGCATTATGTAGAATGATTTCTGTTAAGCGTAGCGGAGATTACTATTCGGCCATTGGTCTCTTGTCACCCCTCCCAAGGTGAACTTTGAAATTGGAGATTGGCTGTTAACAAGTAATATGTATAATTTTCCTTCAGTAATAAAGCTGACTTTTTAATAATGAATTTCATGACACTATTTAACTATACTGTATTATTGCAAGGATAATTTTGTTCTTTATAATGTACATGCATACAAATTTGTTTTTAAATTGCATACCAATACAATATTACTAAGATTTGATTTATTTTAATGCTAATTCTATATATAAGAATAATTTATCATCCTAAGATGGTTTGTTGCACTGTTTATTAATATTAAACATAAATGTAACACAAGAACAATTGGTGACAAAGATCATAATTTGGTCTAGTGATGAGGGACTCAACTGAGTTTGTCTACTTCCCAAAATTTAATGAGAAATCATACAAAAGGTACAATTGCACTAAATGTGAGAATATTAACTTTATTACTAAAAAAGACTCCTTTCATTGAAACCGAGACCAGAACCATCAGTTATGATATTCAATTCTTTAAGATTGCCTTCCCAAAATATCATTAGAATTACACAAAATTTTATATATGCAAGCTTTCACAAATTGTAGCAGTTGTGAACAAATTTAAAATAACCATGAGTTTCAAGGATACATTATAATGAATCAAAATATAATATATTATATACACAATAAAAATACCTGACATTTACAAGGCTATTCATTAACTTTGCAGCAAATTCCTTCCATTCACCATCACATGTAGTGTACCTTAAAGCTATAAAAGAATTTAAATACAAAATTCAAAGCTAAAAAGTTATAATATGATCAGTTTAATGTGAGAAACTAGGAGCCAAAAAACAAAGCATAGGAAACAATTTTTAGAAAATTGAATACCAAAACTTTAAGATTAGTGATTCTATAGTTTAAAACACCTTATAGAATAAGCAAAAACTTACTTAGCGAATATAAATTGTCAAATACATGATTCATTCTTACAATTTCATAATAAAGTTCATCATAACATGATGGGGCAGGAAGAAATGTGTCGCCAAAAGTAATAAACAAATTTAAAGTATTCATGACCTAGTAAAAAGGGGGGAAAATTAAATCTCATTAAATTCAATTATCAAGCAAAAGTACATGCAAGAAATAGAGAAAAAAAAATGAAGTGTGCATTTTTGATATCCTCGTCTTTTATTTGTTTAACACAAAAATCTTTAATAAGTACTAGTTGCATCTTAATACATTCATATGATTAGGATTACTGTAAGTACAAATTACATTAATTTTTGAAATTAAAATATTACTTTGAATATTATAGAAATATAGTACTTATCAATGTCATTGTAAAACTTTATAAGAAAAAGTACATTGAGAATGTTTAGCCTTTTGGTTAAGCACACAAAACATTGAAATAAATGAAGAGAACAAATAATTTCCATGAAAAGAGCATCATATAGCTTTTAATTAGAAAAAGTACTTCATCAATATTTTTATTACATCAATATTGTAACTTCTCCAGTCATAACTATATAATGAATGTCTCAAGCAGCAGAAGAGTTCTCTAGAAACCACCCAACTTCCATACAGGCCATTACTTCCGTCCTTCTACAATTAGTGTGCTGATCCATGATATTATTTCAATAATTTTTCTCACCTGACATTTGTTAAACAATCCCTTTTAAAATTCAGTTTTTACATACAAGTACCGTTGAATGTATAGTGAATATGTGAATTTCAGCCGAAATTCTGAAGGATAATTTAACTCAGGTATGAGTTCTGTTTAATTTTTTTTTATTGCTGAATAAAAATATTGCATGCTGTACAAATAAAATAATCAATTTTCGTTTTAATAATTAATATTCCTCCTTTTGTGTAACATAATAGAATTGATTTTATAAAAAATAATCAAAATTGTGTTAAATGAATCTATATGAATTGCATTTTATATTGAAACTTTGTGTTAAATAACTATTATGCATATAATAATTCTGTTTTTGAAAGCACATTCATTTCCAATGTGATATGTGAACTCGTAAAAAGAGTGTCATTACATCTGGTTTTATTCCGTTATACTTTTGTTTTGTCTGGAACCCAATAGATAATTTTTATATTTTTTCTTCTGCAGTTAGAGGATTAATGCCATGTATAGGTATATCAGTTACTGACTAAAATATAAAAAAATGTTAAAGTATTTGGAAATAAAAATATTGCAGGTGTTTAAATCGTTATGAAAATAAAACTAATTTTCTTAATTGCCCTTTGAAATAAAAGTACTTTTCAAACATTAATTTTTTGGTATTATATTTTAAAGATATTTTCAACCATTTTGTATTAGGTAACTTTTAATACAGTATTTTTTTGGGGGGGGGGGTTACACTTTATTTCAACACAAAGATAATTTTAGCATTAATATGTATTGCTTTAAGAGAATTGTTTCCTAAACTGTATATATAATGAGTAGGTTTCTTGAAATTTTTAAATGTTTTAATTAAGAATAATGTATAAATTTTAAGATATAATTGATCTGTGTGTGTGTGTTTATGTTAAGTATTTGTTCAAATTTATTGATTTATAAAAGAAAACAATTTTATGTGAAGTTAATTTATTGACATCAAATTGCTTGTTAAAATGTAGTTCTTCGGAAAGGGAAAAAATTTGATATTTCTTTTGGCGAAAGATATGAACCAGGATAGATGCACCAGGTGACACATGTGTAATTGAAATGAAAAGCTAAATCACTTAATCTGCCAAATTTGATGAAAATTTTTGCCAAGAATACTTCAAAACTGTAAACGAGGACATGTTTCACAAGGAAAAGGAACAGTATGCATCCAAAAGTTTGAAAAACTTCATCTGCAAATTCAAGCTCAAAAACTTATACAAATACTATAGAGGGTTGTACAAGTCTTCCTTCTATCAAAAAATTCTTGGTTATAATATTTTCCATGTATAACTTACAGTGGGGTTTTCAGAAATGTTTTCATGATAAATTTTATTCTTAAATGCTTATTTAAAATTTACCACTGTTCATGGCCTATTAGTGGTAAGATAGCCTACTATTTTTGCCACTTTAGGTTATTAAGAAGAATATTTTTTAAAATTATTTTTTAATTTCTTCAAATAAGTCGATTCAATGTTATAAAAGTATTATAAGGGGTTTTATAACTTAAGTTATTTTTGGTTTTTAGAAAAAAAAAAGTTAAGCTATATTTTGTTTTCTTATTTCATCACATTAATACATGCAAATAAAGGGGGAAGTTGGAGTCTAGAAACAATGGTCAACCCTACAATCTTAGTCCTATGAGTTTGAAACATACATTAAAAACAGTTTTATAAGTCATTGATATTTTAAAACTAGGAAATAAAATATCTTTAAAATATTTGAATACTTTAAATAGTAAAGTAACTAAAATAAGATTTGAGAAATACTTACAATGATAAAAAAAATTACATTTTCAATGTATCATTGTTTATAATATAAATATAGAGAAATTAAAAATGAATAAAAAAATGCATAACCAATTACATGTTTTATAATTTTTCTTTTAAATAAATTAACATACAAATAGTTTAATTTGTTGGTATTTTATTTGAAAGTAAAATAATACACCCTTCACCATGATTTTAAAACAGAGTCAAACCTCAACTATACTAATACATCAAAAGGTAACACTTTATTAAAATTACTCCAAAGCTGTATTGAGCCTACGTGTTTATGTAGTAAAAATTGTTGGATTTTTTTAAAAAAAATTACCTATTTTAATGGTTAAAAAAATTTTTTTTTTAGCTTTTAATCGCCCAAACTTTTACCAATGGGAGCCACAATTAGTCTTTCATTAAGTTTGATAGCAAATCAGTACTGAATCACATGAACATTAAAATAACTCTCTGGGATAAAACTGTTTCACAATTTATAATAATGGATGATATGAGCCTTTTTGCTGTCCCTTGTAAAAGAAACTTTCTTGGTCATATCTTTATTAAAACAGTTTTCTACTTTAGAATTTAATAAGTAAGCAATAATCTTTCTAAATAAATTTCAACTCAATGATGAGAACGGAAAAAGTTCTCTTAATCTTGATATTCAAACTTCCTGCATTTGTTTGAAATAATTTGTTATGGTGTAAACTTGATGCTGTCAAATGTACAGTTTATTACCTTACAAGCTCCACAATTCAGTAGATAAATAGTGCATTTTTTTTTAAAAAAAAAGTATGTATGAAAATATATTTAATGTTGTGAACCTACTTAATTTTTTATTTTATTTCATAAAAATGAAAAACATTATGCTATTGTTTACAAAGATGATGAAGTATATGGTCGCAAATACTACAGATTTTTATTTCCCATAGCAGAATTTAAAGAGACTTAAACATCACATCATTTAAAACTTAAAAAGAATTTCAAATATTATGCATGAGTATATAGAAAATGAACAATGTGTATATGTAATTTTAAAAGATTGATGAAACTTATGTGTATATATCTAAACAAAAATGAAAGAAAACTGTATACATAAGTTTACATATGCATTAAAATTATATGAAAACCATAGAAATTGCTACAATAATCAAACTGTTCTGAGTAAATTTTAAAACTAATTTTTGCACTAGATTTCTTTAATCAGTAGCTCCCAATATAAAAAATTAACTCTTCAAATTATTTTTAACTAGTAAAATGATTTGTACCCGGAAAAAATGAGTCACTTCAGTAAAATATTCCTCTATCATCTTGTTAAAAAACTTCAAAAATAATAACTCAATAAAAATTCATCAAAGAATGATTTCATTTTGGGGATAGTTGAAGTATACTCAAAATATGGGCAAAAATAAGTTAAAAAAAAATTATTCAAAATTACCTGAATAGATAAGTGAAATATATTGCAATTCTTAGCAAGTAAAGCTTCTTGCGTCATGAGAAATTTTATTAATGTGATTAGAGCTAAAATAAAAACATAAATCAATACATATTAAATTTATTTTAAACACAATGCAGAGAAGTTAAATCACATTTTGATTTTATTAGAATTTAACATGTATAAAAAATAATTATTTTCTATAATACATCATATTAAATATATATAATATTAAAATCATCAAAAAGGATTAAAACTTAAAAGTTATGCAAAATAAAGCAAGATCACTTCTCAGACAAAGTATCAACAAATTTCGGCACATGGAGCTAAAGTCGATCTAAAAACTATTTAAAATTCATAGAAATTATCCATACCATGCAAACTCATAAAGGAAACTTTCTTTAAACTTCACCACAGAAAATTAATTTCATTAGTAATCGCAAAACCTTACACAAAGACTGTAGATACCTCATTACAGAGCTCGAAAGTCGCTCGTTTCAGACCAGAGAACTTCCACGATAGATCGAAAGTGCACTAAAAGTTATTAGATATCTGACAGAATTCAACACACATCCCATGGATTTCTGTTTCCCAATAAAATTGCAGGATTTAAAATCCAATGGCAATTTTTGCCGGATCTCTTTCCCTGAAGTAATGGAGATAGGAAAATAGATAGATAGGATTTAATAGATAGGAAAAGTCGCGAACATATTTTAATTACTTTTTGGGTTATTCCCTGTCAATTTTTTTTTGTGACTTTGCTGCCAAAACTGCACAAGCATCATTTGCACCCCTGATTTCATTGGGACACATTAACAATGGAACAAAGATTTTAATGCATTAAAAACAGTCTGCTTTTAAAACACCAATTACTTAAATACCCTTGCTAACTTTTGAAAATAACAAAGTGTATATAAAACATGAAAGTTTTATGCAAATTGTTTAAATAATGCAAAGAAAATTTGTCAAGATATTTTGATAAGAAAATTTCTCATACAAAATTCCTCTTTTGTATCAACTTGATTTCTAAAATCTCATACAAATGTAACTTAAGGACAAGTATACAAGAAGATACACAGAACCAATATACAAGATAATGACTTTACAAAATAAGGATTCATTTATAAAAAAAATTATTATATTCAGAGGTTAAATTTAAAAAAATATTTCGTTTTCCACTATTATTTTAAGCATGCAAGGAAAAATTTTAATTTAGCAGAATCAAATTTGCAATGATTGCTATCTCAGCATTTATTAAAACTTCTACATTGATTGGGAATTTGTTTACAGCAAAATCACAAGAAATGGTATAAAAATATTAATACTATTAAAAAATAATTTTTATCTTTATTTAAATGCAGTTCTTTTTTAAAAGCTTTGTATATAGTCAAAAAGATCATTCACCTTTTTTCTCGTTCTTTTTTTACTGTGCAGATGATGGCTTTAAAAATATACAAAACAGACCCTTAAAAAAATTAATATACATTTACCTAAATCTATATAAGGAATAAGCCCCTGACTGTAAAGATTTTTATACTGTCAAATAGGCTTCTTTACAGTGCAAACTTTGAAAGTTTTGTTTCCTGCTAATACTTTTTAAGGTAAAGTAGTAGCACTCTTTTCTGAAGCCAAATTTATTAAAGGACTCATCTTTAAATAGGTAACAACTGTAAAAGATGAACTTAAATAGGTCCCTCCCCATATTATTATAGCATTACCTGCCATTAATGAAACTAATGTTCAAAAGGAATCCTAAATTTTAAAAATATCTCCATAACGAGTTGGCTATTATTTTCTCCAACAGTACTCAGATCCGAATTTGTAATTGGTTTCCATGCAAGTGTCAATTTTTTTCGGGTCTTTGAGAGTAGAAAAGATAAACATGAATTGTTGGAGAGAAAATTATCAGTGATTGATGGAATTTTTGTGAAAATAATCAAAAATGAACCATCTAGATGCAAAAGCATAGATAGACGCTACACAAAAAGCGTAAAAGTCGGCAGCGTCTGACTGCCAACACTGAATTTATATCTGAAATTATGCATTTTTAATTTCCTCGGTCGTGATATATTTTTATTTATTTTAACAAAAATCCGAAAAATAAAAAAAAAGGTAAAATATATTTTTAAAAAAAACTTTTTCACATTTGGATTTGAAAAAGTTATAATATAATTATTGTTGTTAACATACATTGCTATTTGATTTCCTAATCGCACTATTTTTTAAAAAAATTGAAATGACATAAATGCAAAGCTTTTTGTAGCAAAAATGCTGATGTACATGATTCTATTTTCTTGCACTTAGGAAACAAACTATTACAATTTTCCAAACATTGTATTTATTGACAGCATTTATTCAATATGTTAAAAAAAAAAATAAAACAATTGAATTAAATTAAAATTGCAGATTTATAAATGTTCAGACCAAAAATAAATTTATAGGTTTTGGATTCTGCTGCTTTATAAAATGCAATAATTCACATTATTTTAACTTATTTTCATACCGAAATTGACCAAAAAGAAATTTATAGGTTTTGGATTCTGCTACTTTATAAAATGCAATAATTCACATTATTTTATTTTCATAGCTAAATTTCTATCACTAAATCTGCATTTGTGTTCACAAATTGAAATATCACCTTTATGAAATAAAACATTTTTTCCATTAAAACTTTACAATTATTTTGAATAGATAGTTAGCAATCAAGTTATAAGAGAGAGCTTTTTGTTTGTAAATATATCCAGGCAAAAATTTCGATTTTTTTTTTTGCATAAATATAAAATATTTTCTAAAAACGAGTTCAGTAGCATAGCAAAACTAATATATATATATATATATTCCATACCGGGTTAAAAATAGATTTAAAAGGGGGTAGATGACTCAGTTTCCAACAAATTCAATTTTGTGATGGATGTTAGAAAAGACAACAGAACACCCTCTTGTGGCATTGTAAAGACTAGAGCAGTCAATCACCAGCCTTAGAGTAAAAAGGATATAGTACACTTTGCTAACAATCTTTCTCATATTGTCTACTATGATTGTATCAAAATACATGTGTAAAAAATTATTTGAGCTCTGGCCACTGCAGAAATTTTGAATAAAAGCAGACAGTTTTTGTTTCAACATTTTTCAACAACATTTATATTACTTCATACAAAACTGGATAAAGCAATCTTTTTGCAATAAAAATATAGAGAAACGGCATATGCCTTAAAATGTATAAATTTTTACTGAACAATGTTAGTTGTTTGAGTAAAATTTCTTACCTTCATAAAAATTAGAATATTTTTCATTTTAATAACATTTTTATATATTGTTAAATACTAAACCAAATAAAAATGCAGTTACACAAATTATTTTCAGTATAATTCATTTAGAAGGGTTACAACATTAGTGCTTTTCAGCAAAAAAATTTTCCATTTAAAATGAAAAGAGGATGAAGGTATTTTAAATACATGTGTAGTACAGACGCGTAAAAAAAAAAAGGAAACACATTGAGACACCTGTAAAAATTTCTGCAACTTTCATCATTACCAAACAATATTGGTATGATTATTAATAGGAAGAAAGGGAATTAAATAATAGCATTAATGGATTAATTTTCTTTTTAAAAAAATTTGTCCACTAATCTGAAATTTTAGCAGGAGTAGAGAATATTTTAAATTGATTTAATTAGAAATTCCAGTCAAATCTGATCATTAATTCTAATGCTAAAAAACAAGGAATCATCACTTCTTTCATTAATATTTTGAACTGTTAAAAGGAATTTTATAAAATGTTCAATTTAATGATTTTAAGACAATGAAAAAAAAGTTAAAAATTTTGGTACATTAAAATCCACTTTCTTTTCATAACCATAATATATTTTATGGGATTTTTTTCATATTATTTCTATCAATTTCTTTTACATTTTTAATATCAGAATAAAACTATTTATCATCTGATGTAATCAGCTTTCAAAATTATTGAGTAGGACAATTTTTTATTGTTTAAAGATTAGGATACTCATTTAATATTAGGGGACTTTTTTTATAACTTAATAATTTAGAAACTTTCATGCAAAATTTTATAAATTTTTAAATTTAGACAGAATTTTCAAGGCGAGAAATAAAATGTCAGATAAAAAATTTGATTCCATTACGGAAAAATTATGGTTTAGAAATTAATTTGTTAACACTAGAATTTAGTTCTCTTGCAGACATTAACAATAATATCAAGTTTATCCAACCACAATGAGAATTGAAAAAAAATTATAAAGAATGTATTTTTTATGATTGTACATTATACTTTTGCAAGTAATATATTAATGATTTTTCAAAATAGAAAAATAAATGAGAAAATAACAAAATAAATGAGAAAAATAACAAAGTACCAGTCCATAACTCTTTCCACTGATAATGTAATCGAACACGGCCTTTCTTCTGATAACAAAGAATTCGATGAATGACGCCTAAACACAAACTAAAATAAAGTAACATAAGATTAGACAATGCACCAAATAATACAGTTTTAAAAAATGTTCAAGGACTTTCAATACTATGCAAAACATTTGGTTTTAAAAGATGAAACTTACTAATATAATTCAAAAGGCAAACTTTTCGTCATGTGACTTAATATGAATTCAACCATCAAATCCAACATTGGACAAGCTAAAGGCTGGTAAGAACCACTACGGTCATGGACTACCTTCCTGTGGCGCATTGGCTAGGTATTGATAAAAATAAACACAAATAGAGAGTACAATATACATTTTGCAACATAAATTACAAGGCTTGCATGTGTTGGATTTTGCAACATAACAAATAAAATATTAAATCACATGAATTAATAAAATAAATTTAAACACACTGATGTTTATCCAAAATTTAACAACATGAAATACAAGAGATTATTGGACAAAGAATAAAACATAAGGGCAAAATATTTGCATTAACAGCCAGCCCTGTTCAAATAATAGAAAACTAAGAAATCAGTATTTTGTGTAGTTATCATGGTTAAGAATTACTAAGACATACCTCGGCAATGATTGAAAGTGGTTTTGATATGTTCTAGGAGTATGTTAATTCATGCTGTTTCCACACACTGCCAAAGTTCCACACATTGTGTATGTAGTGCCAGTCACACATTTTCCAATCATCCAACTACAGGCGTTCGATGTACGAACGATCAGAAGAACAAGCAAATCAAGGCAGCAAGTGCAACTTGAACAATGAAGAATTGTGATCATTGCGTGCCATTTACGGCTTATTAGTGTACTAATAAAACTTGATGCATGCATGTCTTGAAGGCAAGAAACAACAGTCTCCACAAATCCAGATGTTGGTTAAGGATACAGGTAATGCACATTAGAGGAAGTAAAATCAAATGGCACTTGAAATCTAAACACCAGGAGGATTGATATGATGTTGAATAATGCAACAGTCAATCTTTCATCACAATGTCACCTGGGGACAGAAACACCCATCATCATGTTTCAGACAGAATTGTAATTCATCTGTGTAAAGAAAACGTAGTGTTCACATTTGTAGATATCAGGTGTTCAATAGCCCATTTCAACCACACATACTAGTGGTATTCAAAGGTACTTGTGGAAATGGAAATTGTTGAAATTTCTCTTTGCTGAAGATGTCAGCAAATAGTATGAACTGTCGATTGCTGAACAACAAAACCTAATTCTTGCACTAGGTTTTTCAATACCAATCTGTTTTGCAGTACGATTTGTCATTGGCATGTACACAGCATATATGTCATCATTCTCGGATATGTGATAAGGCTGGTGTAATATTTTCCTGCAGCACTCACCAATTCCATGCCCACATCACTGTATCTTGATTTTGTTCAACACACAGAAAAGCCGATATCTTGGTAGGATAGTTCAGAATCTCAATGAACCATTGTTCTAACTACATTAAACTCAGAAATGTGCTCAGAAATTGACTTAAGTATTTTTTTTTTGACAAAGTATACTGAAGTTTCTCATTTAAGGAAAAAAACAACTCCAGAACTTAAAATGCTTCTGTTCATCTTTGTCTGAAGGTGGTGCTACTAGTGCATGATTTACATAAGCACTGCATATCTTATTGAAGCTGATGTATGGTGCAAATTTCATGCCTATTGAATGTTTCTTCATGGTATTGCATTTTGGATGGCTACCAGTGTATGTACTATAAAACATGAATAGAATTTAAAACACAATTTTACATCCTGCACACAAGAACTATGTCATTTAAATGTAACAATTTATGCAACTGAAGAATGCAGAAATTGAAAAGTTAACATTTTGAAAGAGAATTTGAAACAATATAGACTTCTCATATTCCAGACACATATAAAACTAAATTTTGTTTTAACATTTAACTGGTTGCTTAGAGTTTTGTTAAATTAAAAAATAATAATAATGGTTAAATGTCAATACAAATTATAGATAATTTTAAAATTATTCCTTCTATCTGAAGTCCATTGAGACATAACAGTTCATTTAAATCAACAAAATGAGTGGAAAGTATTTTTTTGTTTTAAAATGAAATTTATTAAATATTTGCAGAGTTTATAGTAAAAAAAATATTACTTATTACTTACCATTCTGTGAAGTTGTACTTTGTAAACTAAATTGACATCATGAATAATAGAATTGGCATACTGGTCCTAATAAAAAGAAATTTATTGAAAATGATTATAAAAAAATATTAAACAAAAAATCTCCCAGAGAAAAATTTAAGAACACAATTCACAGTAAGTATCCTGAAAATATTTTGAATTTTAGAAAGTAGATGCATTGGACATATTCACATTTTGGGTAATGAAAAGAAATTAGGAAGCATTAAGTATCACATTTAATAGCTACTAATTCATGAATGTATTGTGTACACCCATTTCATTCATGTCATATCAAAAGAGTATGAAAGAGATATTATATATTCAAGGAAAATAAATTTTACAGAGCTTTGAGAAATTAATGTAAGTGGCCAAAACTATGAAACATGTGGTACAATAATTTATTATTTTTTTTACAAAATTTAATTTTTAAACTCTTTGCCATAATTTTAATATGCTGAAAACTATTCATTAATTATTTTTTAAAGTTAGAATCAAAGTATGTAAGTTGTTATTTAGTGGTTGTGTAAAAAAATCTTTTTTTCACAATAAACAGAAATGGTGTATTAAATAACTGTGGTACTTTTTTACAGAATAACTTAAAAGACATGGTTAATATGGCATACTCTATACAAGAGATCTAATTAAATTATTCATTTATAATTAGTATATTAACAATTAGACGAAAAAGTAAGATGTTTGTCTATCAATTGCTATTTATAAAAAAATGCAACACCATGAAGGAGACATTAGAATAAAATGAAATGTAATACACAAACGACTTGTATTGGTACAAATAAATGAATAAATTTTCAAGACAAAAAATATTATTAATTTCCTAAAATTAGTATTTGGCCTAGCCATCACATGCTGCAATGAGTGCAGCTGTATGACGTGGCATGGAGTCAAACATATGTTGAATGTCTGCTTGTGGAAGAGAATTCCACAATGTTTGTATGAGCACCTAAAGTTCGTCTTTTGAAGCTGTAGGACGCGGATCAAGAATGAGACGCCGACTAATCAAATTCCACACATTTTCATTAGGCAACATATCCAGTGAATAAAAAAGGCCAAGGAAAAAATTGCATGTGTTGCCCTGAAAAGCTATCGAAAGCTCCTTGCAACATGTGGGTGTGCATTATCCTGTTAAAAGATAGTTCCAGGGATGCTTTGATGGAAGGGAACAACTTTCGGTTCTAGAACTTCTCAGATGTACCCGTTGCTATTCGGATGACCCTCAATTTGCAGTAGCTCAGATTGTCCATGATACAAAATCCCACCCCAGACCATACATCCAGGTGTTTAGCCACATGACGTTCGATAAAGCACTCTGTGTGGACGGCAGCATTCGCCGAAAAAGCGACTAACACGAAGAGGTCATCATGGTTCCTCAAATTGTTGAGTGATTTGTCAGAAAAGACAACTTGTTGCCAGCCAGGTTCTGTATTCATGAGCTCATTGCAGACGCAGTCATCAATGGTTTGCTGTGAGGAGGATCATGTATTAAGGGATCTCTCTCCTTGCACGTACTCTATGGTGCAGCAGACATCAACGAATTGACGAGGCCAACTTTAATACACCTGTAGCAGTAGATCAACGTGCTGCCAACTGCCTGGTGAAAGCTGTACGGTCATTCACCGCCATGCAGACAAGGTGTCTATCATCGCAAGCTGATGTCAGACTCCATTGTCCCCTCCCAGTTTTTTGAGTTGTCCTGTGCTCGTCGGTCCACTGCTTCCAAACTCGCATCACTGTGGAACTGTTCCGCTGCACATGAGATGCCATTGAGCGACAGAAAAATCCTCCTTCATGAAAGCCAAAGGGTCTCTCCAGTTCAAACTCTGTAATTTGTTGAAATTTCATCCTATTTCGTCGTGGTCATACATAGGTCCCACTAAACATTCGCCACTAACGTCGCATAATTGACATTTGCTGCAAAATTAATTTCATTTGGATCATTCCTTAATGGGGCGTATCTTTTATGAACAGCAGTATATATTTTTGGCAGCAATTTTCCACATGATATATTTTATTGTTATTGATTATCTTCGAAATGCTGTGGGTTGGTGAGAAGTTTCATTACTATTCATGCCATATTTGGTAAAGCGGTATAAAAATGCTCGTTTACGAAAAAAATTTATAATGTAGACCAGAAAGTACCAATTTTTTTATTTTTTTACGGTACACTATTTACAACTTCAAAATTTATCAGCACACTAACAATTAAATAAGTTTAAAAGAATTTTACTTACCTGTGATACACTATGTAAAGTAGTTTATTATAATAATTTTCAATTTTAAATAAAATACGTATGGCAAAATGTTTATTGCATAATTAATTACTAATTAATTATTAGAACACATTTAATGCAAAATTTGAGCATGATTTTTGATAATTTCATTTATATTAGGTTGTAAAAATGATAATACCACTGTCAATTCATCATCTAGATTTAAGTCTCGATTTTTTTTACATTTATGTATTTTTTAATGCTGAAAATTCGACTTCACACAAATAAGATGTAGAAAATTGTAAAAATATTTTAAAAGCTTTTTTGGGCATTATGAGATAATCGCCTCTAATTTTAATCCAAAATGAATAAATTGGTTCTTCTGAATGTTTTGAAATTAAATCTTGATTATTACAGGGCGCAATTAGTTTTTTGTTCATTCAAAGTTAATTCATATACTGATATACCCATTATCACAAATGAATTACGAAACCAATACATTTTTTTTATATCCATCTATTCACAAAAGGATGAGTTAAACATACTAGAAATACCCTTAGTTTATTTCTATAAAATGGCCAAATGATTCGGTTACAGATTTTTTTTCTCAGAGTATAAATAATTACATTCATGGACACAAAAAAATTAGCGCACCAAGGAGTTGTCAAAATGTAACAAAATTTTACATAGGTAATGACTACTTTGATATAAATAAATTAGAAAATCAAAGAAAAAGGATAATTTATTAGAGAGAAAAAGGCAAAAGAAAGGAGGATTTAATATCTTGTTGAACCCCCTCTAGCGCAAATGCACGATACGATACGATTAGGCACATTGAGGCATACCAGTTCTGTATGTCTTGAGACATTTCCTTCCACATTTGCGGTAACCTTGCCTCTAGTTCATTCAAACTCGTGGGATGCCCAACTCGCCATCCCAAATGATCCCAGATATGCTAGATTGGAGACAAATCTGGGGATCGGGCAGACCAAGGAAGGGTAGTAACAGTGTGGAGACAGTCTTGCGACACCCCTGCCGTGTGAGGCTGCGCATTGTCTTGTTGAAAAATGGCTCCTGGGAGCCGTTGCATGAGTGGCAACACATGTGGTTTCAGGATGTCATGTACATAACGCTGGGCTGTCATGGTACCATGGATCAATACTAGAGGTGACCGGGTATTGTATGCAATGGCACTCCATACCATCATGCCAGCTGTGGGAGCGGTGTGTCGCTGTAAAACAAAGGCAGGATTGAGGCGTTCACCACGGGGTCTCCGCACATGAACACGTTTGTCATCACTGCTGAGATTGAATCTGGATTTGTGTCGCCAAAGGCAACCTGGTTCCATTCTGCTGTGGTCCAATTTCCTTGTGAATGGCATCACTCCAAACGGAGGCGTCAATTGGTGGGCGTCAAGGGCAGCACACATAATGGGCGCCGTGATCCCAAATGTCCTTCAGCCAGGTGATTTTGTATGGTTCGAGAAGACACAGGGGCCCCTAATGAAGGTGCTACCTGTGCCTGGACGGTGGCCGATGATGCATTTGGTGGTACACGTGCATTTCGTACGATATGACTGGTCTGTCGAGGGTGTAGCGAGCCTTTTCTTCATGTTCTCTCAGATCCACTGGTCCCAACACCTCCTCACAACACAATCAGAGCAGCCTAATTGATGAACTACTCGCCTAGCTGACCACCCAGTTTCCATCATGCCGATGATTCTCCTCTCTCAAACTGACAGCTGCTTATATTGTCTTCGAAAACGGCGTAATGGCATGTCTACCTCAGTTCTTTCTTTGTAAACAATTCAGCACACTCAAACAAGCTTTGGTTACCTCCATGGAGAATGACGTTAAACGCCCTCTACCGGCTAAACGTAATACGCAATCACGCTGCATTTCTAATCATTTACATATCTCCCCGACATGTACCTTCATGCTGCATTTTGTTACGATCACGCAATTATTTCTTGGTGTGCTAATTTTTTTGTCCATGAGTTTATTTTAAAAACATTTGGCGGCACGTGGACATGTATTCATCAAAGAAAGAAAATGACATAGGAGAAAAAAAGATTCTTCAGGCAGCTGGAATGGGGGCTTGAAAAAAAAATTATGCTCATTTCTTTTTCCCACAACTAAATGAGAATTTTACTTTTTATTGGTCAGAAAAAGAGCATTTAAAAAATTCCACACAATTTTCAAAAAAACATTTATGTGTGTATATCATAAGATCTTCAATTACTCAAAAAATACTTTATTCTATTATTCATACCAAATAAGTACAAGTAAAAAATGAACAGGAATTTTCAAACTATAAGAGCTGGTGAAATGCTAAGAATGTAGTGCTCTAGTATGAGTTGGGGAGGAATATTAGGAGTGCCTTGATAAATGATTAGCCAAAGAGACTTCAAACACATGCAAATCCATAGGGCAACTGAATAAAAGGTACGTGTTAAACAAATAGGCAAACTAAAACTAACAAAGGATATAGTTTTAAATTTGATTACAAAGGTTTTCTTTTACCTCCATAATTTTAGCAGAACTAATACAACCACTAGGTAATGATGTACAATGAAATTTGGGTACTTTATTAGACTACACAAAACCAAAACAAGTCACCAAGTAGAGTGGAAAATAAGCAACAGTCTATGAAAAATCAAGACTGTCAGCAGGAAAGGTGCATGTAACTGTTTACTGCAATCTTTCTAGAATACTATTTATTGATTTTCTTCATGACTGTTGCACAATTAATGTTGTGTAGTATTACCAACTTTTAAATGAAGTTTTCAGCTTATCAACAGAAAACTGTTGTATGAAAAACATGATTTTGCTACATGATAATGCTACAACCCATATGGTAATTTTAACATTTCAAAAAAACTTGAGCAAGTTTACTGGAAACAAAACATTCTTCTTATACAGTTAAGAGAATTTGGGGGCAGCGGTTTGAAGTCGATGTGCAAATACAGATGTTTGTGCTCCAACAACTTTGGGACCAGTCAATCTTTTTATTACAGTGTAGCACAAAAAAAGCAGATTAAATTTGGGGGAAAATGCATTGGCACGCAGAAGATATTACGGAAAAATCATTAGCATGTTTTTCTTTATACATTCAATACTTTTTGTAAAAATAATTCGGATTCAGTTTTTATTTAAACTCATATGTATCAAATGGCTTTCATTTTATCAAAAAAATATACATTGTTCTAACATTCATATTAAACAATTATTCATTTTGATGATTTAAGAAAACAAATTATGCGAACTTTTGAAGCATAGTAAAATGAATTTAAACAATTTTTTAAAAACAATTATAACACATGACTATAAGCCACTAACTGAAATATGGAATAACATTAAAATTGTATTTTGAAAATGTCATTACAATGGTTTTTTAAAAGCAAAAAATTTAAGGAATTCATAAAAAAAAGTTCCGTGTTTTATATCTTCATTTTAAATAGAATTCACTTTACTGTTTTTCATAATTATTAATTGAAAATTAGAAATTAAAATAATTTAACTGGTACTGAAAAGCAACCAGAAAAAGCTGACCCGAGGTATTCAAAAGTAAATGTCCTATATTAGCAGAGAAGAAAAATTAATTTCTCCCTAATGCAAAGAATATTGTGCATTATGGGGAGGGAGGGGGGAGTGACATCTACATATACATTAAAAAGCTTTCAATCTCTGGGTGTTGGAAAGCTAAAATCATATTTTTTTTGACAACCTTAGATTTTTACATTTTTAAATTGTATAGATTTTAACCTTTCTAAAAATATCTTACTTTAACCTCTAGGGTAATTAGAAACTTTTAAAACCTATTTTTAAATATTTGTTGAAACTGGGCCACGCCCATTTGAATGGCAAAAAATGTAAACAAAGTAATTCGTTTTTGCTTAAAAGGTGAATGTCTGATATAAACCAAAACATGTTTCTTTTATTGTATATTGAGTCTTTTATTTTTTTATTTCCTAGCCAATTAGAAATTTCATTAAAATCAATTTATCTCAAAACGTAAATTTTGATGTTCGATGTACCTTTTCTGAGAAACTACTGTTCACAGGTATGTTAATTTTTTATGATATAATTATAATGATGGCTAATATATACTGAAATGAGCTGTTTGCAAAAAACTCAAAATTTTATTTTTTTCAAATTTTTTATGTGAAAAACAGGTCACATTTCGTAATGCTATATGCATGATAAATTATTTCATAAATTATTAAAAAATTCAAAATTAGCTAAAAGCTTATTTCAGTATAATGAGAAAGGTGTACTTTAATTGTATGAAAAATTTCAAGCATGTACATATAACAGATTTTGAGAAAAGGTACATCGAAAACAGCCGATTTAACATTGTCAGTATAAATAGAGAAAGTGGATTCCAACTCCTCTTAAGGCTTGACTATATTAATTTTTTAAAGTAATAAATTTTATACCTTAGGATACATAAACATGAGTTGATGTTACAAGATTAAAATACAAGTAGAATCTTAAATTATATCTAAAAAAAAAGAGAGAGTTACATATAATATCAGATGCATATATTTCAAATTTCAATGTAAACTATAAAAATGCATATAATTTATCATAAACATCACGAAAATTCTTTACAAACTCATACTTTTAAAAATTGATTATTGCTGTAATATTCATAGTACAGCAGTTGATTTAAACAGTTATGTTAGATGATTACAAATGAGTCTAAAATTTGTGTTCCTAAGGATATAAAAAATGTATAATATATGGTATGAGCTCCTCAGTAATAGGAAATAATCTTGTATATGCTATAATTTACATGAAATTGAAATCCTTATTTCAATTATATATAACAACCAAGTGATAGTATAAACATAAATGTTGTGTTGTTAAAATTACAGAAAACTTTTAGACTTACCTCAGTAATACAAGTCAGAATAATGAAGCACAATTTGCATGTATTTATATTAGATTCATCTAAAGAATACAAAGACCAATTATAAAAGCAAATCTAATAAAACAATATTCCTCAAAAATTTAAACAATGAATTTCTTTAATGAGGCAACACAAAAAAGCAAAAAGTGAACTGAACTTTTATTACATTCTATATTACTTTATTTGAATTTTTTTACAATTAAGTGTAAAGAATAACATGCCATTTATAGAAAAATATTAAAAGTATACACACACTATGTTACATTAAAATTGCAACACCTTAGGAAATTATGCACTTCTGTGAGTTCCTACAGGGCTCGTTTAGATCTGGTGCTCTCTGCTAGTATAATTTCACACAGTCAGAGCTTAGGTGCCTCCTTCTGAGGAGGAATCTGGGTATCAAGTTCAGATCCTGGCAATTGGTATATACCTATATGATGCCACACTAAAAAGTGATACCAGCTTGCGGGGAATGTACTAGGTTTGCAATGTTAATTACCAATTCACAGCTCCCTTTGAAAGAGAAAAAAAAACAGATTTTACAAGGAGTATGATTATTGAACTGAGAACACAAAATAGGGAACACTTCAAATCTCAGCTGTTATGCACTTAGACATGGCCATAATGTCCCAGCTATGACAAAGATGATTGGAACAAGGCAATGTGACAAATTTGTGTGGTGGTTTGCCTCCAGAGCAATGTAAGTATGCGCTGATTGACACACTAGCCAGTAAATGTTAATGGTCTTGCAGAACAATTCTGCCACCAATTTGCTGTATGTGCAGTATAACCCTTGATGTTCTGATATCGAATATAGTTATTACTTGTTGAATGGCGGCTAGCATACTGGACTCATAGCATCCATTCAGAACAATGCCATTGTCCCCACAGCACAAACGACTTAGTTTCCAATGGTGCCAGGCTAGAGCAACATATAAGAAAGTTGCTCTGATGTGGTGGCACATTCAGTCTGACTGCATCTATGGAATGCAAAACATGTTTTAAGGTATCAATGCATACAGAAGCGGGTGAGTGAGTGAGTGAGTTAATATTAACGTCACACTGTTCAGCTACACGAGGGCTTTTGGCAACGGACCACATAATTTTGAACCATGGTCAAGTGACGTGGACGACACCTGAGCTGGCACCCCCTCTCCTAACTACCACACCACACCAACGGGAGGACGTTTCAGCTCTCGACAGATTTAACATGCATCGCTGCCCTACACGGCGGGTCTTTAGTGGTACTGGGATCGAACTCATGACATGCCTTCCATGGTTGGATACCTTAACCACTGGGCTACCGCAGCCCCCATACAGAAGCGGGTCACCTCTGAATTGTATTCAGGGCACTTCAACAGTCTGATACATTGATGATGTGCTGAGATCAGAAAAACTTCCTTCCTTTAGGGGGAGGGGATTAATTCCTTAGTCTAGAACAGGGGTGTCCAACACGCGGTCCGCCAGTGCATAAGTTGCGGCCCACTGACTCTTTTTAAAATTTTTTTAAATATCAGGTTCTTAAAGTTTTTTCATTTTGAAATTTATTTAAGGGGAAATTTATAAATATAATTCTACAATGCATTTGCCTGTGTTAACTGTTCTTGTTTTAAAATAAATCTTTTTTGATAACAGAAACGTCCTTTAGATTAAAATAGATTTATATTTTATCAAACAGTTACGTTTGATTTTACTATAATAAATTACTTTTTTAATAAATTCCGAATTGCATTATGCATATCCTTTACTATAGATGGTACATGATTCTCTATGAATGAGACTTTCATATCTCCGCCTCCTTTTCTATTTTCTCCAATAACCCATAGAAGATGAACATGTTGGACGACCGACTTCACGGAACACGGAAAATGTCCTGTTTGTGTCTGAATGTGTTCAAAAAGATCGTCGTCACACACTTGCAAAAATCGCTGCAGATACGCACTTCTTGAAGATGTCGAATGAGGGAATCCATTTGACGTAAATTGCCTCAGTTCTGGCAGAGTGGCAACTGGTATCTTCTGCATGACAACACACCAGTACATCAATCCCAATTGGTAAATGAGTTCCTCGCCAAAACCTCTCACACTAACGTGCTTCCATATCCTCCCTATGACTTTTACCTGTTCCCATCAATGAAAAAACATTTACAGTGATGCCATTTTGTGTCATCGGATGAGGTGAGAGGAGCATCGCAGGAGGCATTGGGGAGGTTGCAAAAAATGGCTTCTAGCTGTGCTTCCAGAAGTTAGAAGAATGCTGGCAGAAGTGTATCATCGCCCAAGGGGACTACTTAAAAGGTGGATGTGCTTCGGTGCTGTGAACTATTCAAGGTAAAGTTTTCTATACCTTGTCCTCGAACTTTTAGATCATACTACGTACAGTACTCAATGTGTAGAATTGCACATTTTACATCATTTGCATAATTTTCTGCCCACTTTTTAGTGAGACATTTTTAATGTACTGTAAGGTGTATATATAAGATATTAAAGAGAAATATTAGTTTAGAAGAGAAAAAAAAAAGATTACTACTTTTTTAATATTGAAAAAACTGCTCAATTTATTAAAATTTAAAACAGAAAAGGACAAGTAGTCGCCTTTCTACTCTTTTAATGTTCCTATCAGTTATTTAATCTTCAAAGTTTCCTTCGTTTTCATGAATTTATTTTAAGACACATCTCTTGTGGTCTCTCTAGAATACATTAGATTTAAAAAAGGAAATCAGGTCGTTTTAAGACACCTTTGGTATTCAGCATGATTATAGATGAAAACTCCAAGAAAGTAACCATCAAATTAGAAGGCGGAAGTTCATTTTCAACTTTAGAAAAAGCTAAAAGAAAAACAATGTAATTAATATATTTGTATTAATAATACAGTAGTTTAAATATAACTAGTTTTTCTAAAATTTATTTATCCTCCATTAACAATATCATGAACACTTTCTAAGTATTCGCTTAACATCTAAGTAGGATAAAATAAACCCATTTAAAAAAGTCATAACAAGAGAACAAGTTGATTCAATTTTTTAAGTCGCTGATAGCATCCGACAAGTTCCGCTTTGGTTTCTTTTTAGGTACAATCTTTTTAAACAGAACAAAAAATTTAAGAGTAAATTGTTTTACACTTGACTCTGAAAGGCTGTGTACAGACAATCATCTTACGTGTTTATGTTTAAATTACTATCAAAATCTCGTTTCATAAAATTAACATACCACTCAGCGATTCTTCAAAATCTCCTTATTCAAAACAACAACAAATTCCACTAGAATATGAAAAAACAAGAATGACCACCAAATAATCGCCAACCACTTCCACCAAAAGTCAGCGTACACTTGCAAAATAAAGCTTTTAAAAATCTTATTGTGAGATAATAGTACCATGTTTTTAAGTAATTATTAAGTGATTTATTTAGGATTTGAGATTTGAATACTTGTGTTATTGCATGGCAGGTAACAGAAAAGAGTTTGATATGTTACTGAAAAAGAAAGACTATTATAGATCTTTAGAAAAGGGGGAAATCTTTTAAAGCAATTGCTGGAACCATTAATTATGATTCAAAAAATGTTCATAATCTACAAATTAACTGAAATTTTAATGTACAAGAAAAAATCCGTCCACCTGTATGCAGTGTCATCTCGAAAATCTTGCTTTGCAATACTCTCTGTAAAAATGCATCCAAAACTATAAAGCTTCACCAACAGCTAAAAGTGTTGCTGAGATATTCAAAAAGCAATTTTTTTTCTTAAAGTGTGATTTTGAAAACAATTTGAAGAGAACTAAAAAAAGGTGACTTCCATGGCTGAGTTGGACTGAAGAAGTCATTCCTTTCTCGAGTGAACAGAGCTAAGAGAGCCTTTGCCAAAGAACACCTAAATAGGACAAATAACAATTGGAAAAATGTAATACATTCAGCTGAAAGTAATTTTTGTATTTCCTGCATCAAAGGGCAAAAAATATGTCTTCCAAAAATCCTGTACAGATCTTAAGAAAGATAATTTTTTTCCGTCTATCAAACATGGAGGAGGAAGCATAATGGTTTTTTGTGGTGCACAGGAAACCTTTGGGTTGGTAACCTGGAATTTATTGAATCAAAAATGAACAAAATTGATTAGACAAGCCTATTGGGTAAAATCCTAGGAGAGCCCACACCCTTGGCGACAAACCGAAAAAAGCGCCAAGCCAGAATAAGATGGTGCCAAGCGAACCTGACAATGGCGGCAAGGGAATATAGCGGAATAAGGTGGATGCACAATGAAAATATATGTATAAACAATACAGAAATTAAACATTTAAGATAAAAAATATAAAAACAGCACTTACTTTCTTATTGCTGATCTTTTCCGAGTGGAGGGTACAGCGTAACAACAGATTTTAAAAAAGCCTTAAAGGTCTCATCGCTAAGCGAATGATCGTGTGAGCGCCGCCATATTTATTCTGCAAGGTAATGGTCAAATGGTGGCAATGGTTCGGCGTGGCTGATACGATTTAGAAGAAAGCGTTTTATTGCCGACCCTGTTACATCATGCCGATCATTACATTTAGGACATTCATAACTCGAAGCAATCAATCCTTCTTTCATACACCATTCAATCAATTCTTTCTTACCTTTCGCATTCAACAAAGTAAAAAATTCTAAAGTATATTCCCTCACACATGCAGCCAGCCCAGAGCCCAACAACAAAATGAAATTCAAATGCGCGCCCACAAAATACGAAAATGCTAGAAATAGATAAGGTTGCCATATGCAGTGTTTAAAAGAAGGGTTACCAAGATGACGCAATTATCGCCAACCAAAGTAATTCGCGCCAAGGGTGTGGGCTCTCCTAGGAGTGAACCACCTATTGAAGTAAAACATCAGGATAAGTGGCGAGAAATGATTTTTACTTTCAGTAGGATAACGATTTCAAGATGGCTTACATTGTGAAGTCGTGGTTGTTTTACCATGTTCCAAACCAATTCCGTAAGTCATCCCAAGCCTAAGCACAATAGAGCCCTTGTGGGATTTATTCAAGTAGATAATTAGGGAGCATGTAAGAACGTCTAAAGAAATGCATAAATCTCTTACAGTAGAAGATAGAACAAAATAACTAAAGAAGAGACAAATAAGCAAGCTGAATCCCAGCTGAATATGTTGAGAGGTTACAAGAATGGAATAGTTTACAAAGTATTACCTCATAATTATAATCCATTATCGTAAAGGTTTCTTCCAGAGTATGAAAACTTTTGAAGCACACAAAGTGTTCTCAAGTTACGAATATTTACACAGTTTTATGTAATGATCAGGTGATTTTTGCTTATACCATTTGAATATACCACATTAGAGGAATAAATAAAAGTTCCATTGACTCAGTGTGTGAGTGAATATCAACGTCACACTCTTCTGCAACACGAGGGCTTTTGTGGCGACAGACCTTGTAATTTTGTGCCATGGTCAAATGAAAAGGCCGACACCTGAGCCAGCACCCCCTCTTCTAACTTCCACACCACACCAAGAGGAGGATGTTTGAGTTTTGACAGATTTAATGTGCATCCCCTCCCACTCCCTACATGGCAGGTCTTCAGCAGTCCTTAGCTCAAACTCATGAAATGCCTGCCATGAGCCCATTACCTTGACCACTAGGCTACCACAGCCACTCTATTGATTCAGAAACACTCCATTTAAATAGCAATCTTTGCATGAATATGGAAGATGGTCGTCTGTACGCAGACTTTCGGCGCAAGTGTACACAGGGTTTGTCAGGATTATTGAGACAAAGTTTCTGGGAAGGTAGGGGACATCACAAGGAGAGTTTGCATAGCAACCTATGGATGGAAACTTCATCGTTTGGCGCAAGGTGGCATTGTTCACATGGAGGAAACAGGCCAGCATTACAACAGTCATTTGAGCTATTATCATTTACAGAGCAGTATAGAATGTTTTGCGATCAACAAGCTGGCAGATATCCACCTAATTTACGGATAGGGCAGAAGGAAATGCACAAACAGCAAAAAGACTGTATAGTGAAAGGTACCCACAGAGATGAACCAGATGTTTAATAATTTGCATCACAATTTGTGTGAATACAGATCATTAAGAGGTAATAGGCATATTGAGGGTGATTCGAAGTGACTCAAACTCCCAGCATGGAACAAAACATGTTGGATACGATTCGAAGGAACCTGAGTAACAGCATATGAGCCATCGCTGTGGTCAAATCAGGATCTCTGAGTAATGTTCATCGTGTTTTGCAAAGTGAAGGCTTACACACATACCATCTTCAAAGAGTACACTATCACTACTCCCCACAGATCATCCTGTGGGTGTGCATTTTCCATGGTGATATCTACACTTGTAAGGGCGCCCCCTTCGGGTGCTCTTCTCCTTGATTATCAGCGTGAGCTAGAGGTGTAGGAATAAAGGAAGAACTAGAAGCTGCCATGATCTTAATAAGACTTTATTAAGATCTTTAACTTAAACTTCTAACAGATTAGATAAAAATAATATATGTGAGAGAATCTACGGTGGCTAAACACACAATATATATATAATACTGAAATAATGTAACCTGGACCACTATAAATACTAACTCGCCTAAGCTCAATTTTTAGACCAGTGATTCTCAACCACTGTGCTGCGGCACTTTTGTGTGCCGCCAAATTTCAAAAGTGTGCCGCCAAATTTTGCAAATATATAATAATGTTAATATTATTAAATTATATCATTTAATAAGAAAAATATTTTTATAACATGAATATATATTTAAAAGCACAAAAAAATAGATTATTTTATTATTTGCTTTGCAACGCGTTTTTTCTTAGTGCCAAATTATGATGAAGCGGCGTGCATAGCAATAGGAATATGTCTCAAGTCGGCGCACACTTGCCACTTCTGCGTACAAAACGTGTTGTTTTAGTGATAGTTGGGATTCACAAGGTGTTGCATAGTAGTTACTGCACCTTTTCTTTCGTTAAAATTGGCAAATGTATGTGATTCGGTTTAATATTAATTTATTTGCATGTAGTAATATTTTGCATTAATTTATTTGCAGATCCTTCTGAAAATGGATAAATGGTTAAAAAGAAGAAAGTTTAATGATGATAATAGTGATAATGATAACGTTAGGGACCAAGTTAATGAGCCAACCCCCGGCACAAGTAAAAATACTTCTTGCTAAAAAAAAATACGTTGTCCATCGGAAATATAATGATTTTTTGAATTTACTTCTACAATGGAAAATGACATAGTTGTTCCCGAGTGTGTGATATGAGGTTTTAAATTATCAAATATAGTGCTATGGTTCCTAGCAAACTCCAACATCACTTGTGGTGACTAATCATCCTTCGCTTTCAACAAAAGATAAAAGCTACTTTGAAAGGTCTTTATCATCAAAAATTAAGCAAGTAAAAGTTTTTGAAAAACAAGTATGTGTGTCTGAAAAGGCTCAAGTAGCTTCTTACGAAATAGCTGAATTGATTGCTGTTAACTTAAAACCTCACAATTTGGCTGAAGAAATTATATTACCTGCTTGTCGCAAAATTGTAAAAACAATGGTTGGTGGATCAGCTGATATTGATATTTGCAAAATACCACTTTCAAATGATACAATCCATTGCAGAATTAAAGATATGTCAGAAAATATTGAGCAAAATACTGCAAAAACTTTTGCAAATCCGAATTTTGCTCTACAAGTCGACGAAACAACAGATATTACAGGAAATGCTCAATTAATTGCATTCGTTAGATTTATTCACGAAAATGATATAATTAATCAATTTTTATGTTGTCGGGAGTTACCTGATTTTACAACTGGTAAACATATTTTTCAAGTAATTAGTTCATATTTAGAAGAAATTAAAGTTTCTTGGAAGTCATGTATTGGCATTTGCACAGATGGTGCTCCAGCTATGACTGGACATCTAAAAGGATTTGTAGCACATGTTAAAGAACTGAATGAGGCTATATTAGTTACCCATTGTTTTTTGCATCGAGAAGCACTTGTTACAAAATTTTTGCCATCAAATTTGAAAATAGTTCTGGAACAATGTGTTAAAATATGGTTAATTATATCAAATCAAGACCATTAAAAAGTACATTATTTAGTAAATTATGCCAAGCTATGGAAGCCAAGTATGAATCCTTGTTACTCCATACAGAAGTAAGATGGTTGTCCAGAGGAAAAGTTATATCTCGTGTGCTGAAATTAAAAGACGAAATGAAAATATTTTTTGAACAAAATAAAAATTATGAATTTGTTCATTTGTTGGAAGATAAAATATGGTGTACTAAACTGGCTTACTTATCAGACATTTTTGTTATTTTTAACAACATCAATTCAAGTATGCAAGGGCCTAATGAAAATATCTTAAACTCAACCGATAAGCTGGTGGGATTCAAAAAACAAATAACTTTATGGAAAAATAAAGCTCAGGAAGGCAATTTAGAAAAGTTTGAGTCAGTCCCTAAAGACAGTTATAAAACTATTAAATTAATTGTTGTTGATCATTTGACAACATTAGAGGAGAGAATTATTCATTATTTCCCAAAATTAGATATTAAGAAATTTGATTGGGTTTGTAATCCATTTCTCATAACATATACTTCTGTATTTGACTTAACTTTGAATGAAGAGGAAGAACTCATTTTGCTTTCCAATAATCGAGATTTAATTTTAAAACATTCAGAAGAATCAATTAATTCATTTTGGATTAACATCAGATGCGATTATCCAATGATAGCCAAAAAAAAAAAAAGCTTTAAACATATTATTACAATTTTCCACATCTTATTTGTGTGAATTCGGATTTTCAGCATTAGCCAACATTAAAACTAAAAAAAGATCAAGATTGTTAAATGTAGAAGATGATATGAGCGTAGCATTGTCATTTTTACGATCAAATATAAATGAAATTATCAAAAAACATCAAGCTCAAATTTCGCATTAAAAATATTTTTATTATTAGCTTGTAATTAATCCCTTAATAAACGTTTAGTTATTATTGTAGTATATATTAGTTTATTTCGTATATTTAAAATTTTTGTCAAACTATTTATGCAGTGTGTTGTAGTAAGTAAATAATTTTTATCTTTTTCTTTGTGTGCCGCCAAATTTTGAAATCGTTAAATATGTGCCGCAGCAAAAAAAAGGTTGAGAATCACTGTTCTAGACTATCACAGATTCGAATATTAAATAGTCATTCCTACTTTTAATGTTGAACGATCAATCTAATCCTAGATGAAGTTGTGGTTTACAGGAGTGCAATGGTATGCACCTTGACCTAATGGCTCTCTGTCACGAATAACTTCTGTTGGCTGTCACTTAACCTTTCCAAAACCTCTTCACGCTTGCATCACTGATTATCATAACATTCCCCGAATGGCCACACTGCTTACACTAACTTCTGATATTTAGAAGTTTCCTAATTTGCATCTTTCTTTCAAGCTTCACTTCTTGGGTTTGGTTGGAAAAGAGTTGCCATTAATTCTGGCCCCCAAGAACCCAAAGGACATGTTAATGAAAAGACGTGTGAGCCCATCACACACTCATGTCACCAAGAAACACATTTTAAAATGTATGTTTGATTTATGGATGAGGCGTACTTCACACAAGACGGTGTGTTCAACCACTACAATGCAACTTTATAGGCTGACAATAATCTCCATGGCATGAGACCACATGCCTCTCAATATCGTGTTTCAGTGGTAGTTTGGGCTGGTGTGGTCGGCGACCTTATAGTCGTATCTTACTTATTTTCCACACCTCTAACATTGAAGATTAACTCATCTTTTTGCAAGAGCTATTACCAAGCTTACTTGACTGTACCACAACCTGTCAGACACCATATGTGGTTTCAACATGTTGGAGTACCTCACCATTACTGCAGATGTGTTTGTGAACTTCTGAATCAGGTGTTTGGTCACCAATGGATTGGGCATAGTGGAGCAGTTCCCTGTCTACAACTCTCTCCTTATGCAAGCAGCATGTGCTTTAGCTTGGAGGTGAGGTGCACCTGTGGATTCCAAAATGGATCTGGTTTCAAGAATCGTCTATGCTGCTTCGGATATCCACCAAAATCCAGGTATATTTGAGAGAGTCTGACGGTGTAATGCATGCATTGCTAGCAATGATGGAAACTTTGAACATTTCTTTTGTGACATTTTCACATATCATCTACCACAGAACAAGTAAATGTTTGACCAATAAATATTTTAGATGATCTGTCTTGTGCCTTTTTGTTTTTTGTACATGTTATACTACTTTCCCATGACATTTCTGACCATCGGTTGCTACGCAAATCTGAATCCTTGTATTCTCCCCTACCTCCCTTTAAAATTTGTCCCAATAATCCTGGGACATCTTGTACAGCAAAATAAATGTATAATTTTACATTTGTAACTAAAATGTAACCATGCTTAAAAAATGAAATTTTAATCACTTCTTAACTATAAGCTAAAATAAGAAAAGAATCAGCAGTTCTTTACAATTTACAGCAACACCAGCTAATGTCAAATATAAAATTCTAAAAGAGATTTTTAAGTAATATTTTGTTAAAAAATGAAATATTTGTTCTACCAAGATTACAAGCATTTTTATAATAGGTTATATATTATGAGGAAACACAAAAATAAACATTTCTGAATTGCAAGAAAAATATTATTTTGGAAATTTCATACTTCAGAATACTATAACTAAAAGAAATAATAATAAAAATAAATAAAAAAAAAACTTTAAGTACCAAATGAAAATATTATTAAATTAAAATTTGCATTTACTACAGAAGACATTTTTATAAATATTATATGCAAAATATTTTATCCAAATTTGAAAACGAATATCTAAACATCATGTCTAATAGTGAGATAAAATATTTCTGAATAAATTTCATTAATTCCTCTTTTTATGAGAAACGCACAAAGTAACATACTTAACATTAACAATTACATTAATACTTTTAAAATAGTAATTTTAAGAAATTTAAATAATTTAAAAAATTTATACATTTAAAAAAATGAAAATTCTTTTGAAACATAAATACATACTTAAAGTTTTAACATCAACTGGCTCAGTTGGGGATGGAGATGAAGATCCTGAAGCATCAACTTGACACTGAAACATAATTTTGAAAATTTTGAATATAAATACAAAAAACTAAAATTAAACATTTGTATAAGCATTTTACTGGCAATATAAAGAATCTACAAATAATTAAACTTTTTTGAAAACTTGAACATTAAACATGCATTTATTTATAAAGTTTGATAATTTGAAATATAAGTACTGCAAAAGATTAATGTAAAATTAAACATAAATAAACACTATATCTCTCATATATGCCTACACAATAGTTTAATCACAATTATTCTGAAATAAGGCATGAGTAACTTAATAAAATTTGTTTACTTATACAAAAATGGGATCAGAGAAACATCTGTATTTAAAACAGGAACAAAAAAAAAAAAAAAAAAAATGTTAAGCATAGTTATAATTTTAATGTACAATATATCAATCAATATTTAAACATAAATTTGATGACTATTGCAATTGTAAAATATTTATGACAATTTTACTATCCCTTTTCTCATTCAAAATAAAGTTAAAAAATTAGGAGCATTACTTTTAAAGTAAAAATCACTATTCGAAGAACAAAAAAGCTATATAATACAATAAAATCCACATTAAAAATATACTCACAGAATGATAAACATATGAACTAACAGATTAGATATATTTCTTACTGCATTTAATGAAAACACATAAGTAATATAAAAGTTATTGAGACCTTTTCCTCAATAAGCACAGTGTTTGAGGTGGTATTAAGGTCTTATATATATATATATATATATATATATATATATATATATATATATATATATATATATATATATATATGTCATGATTTTTAAGACAGAATCAGATTAAAGTTTAAAAAAAAGCACGCCATGGTGGTGGTTTGAAGTGGATAACACTTGAAAAACATATGGTAAGTATAGTTGCTTTGAAGAGGGGCTTGCAAGTTAATGCTGACATATGTTGACTATTAAATCTAACGATCTGGAATTAGACATGTTTATTGGCTAGGCCATATGTTCGGAAGAAATAAATGGGTGATTAGTTTGATACTTGAATATGGGAACTGAGAAAGATGAGTCAAGTGCTAGATAGGGAATTTAATTTTTAATCTAATTTAATTATCCTTACATTTGCCCCCCAATTTTAAAAGGGAGTCATGGCGTGATTTTTTCTCTTTACAAACTTAATCAATTCTCAACAAACACAAAACAATACATAACATTATTTAGAAAGACATATTAAACACAGTAGAAATATTTAAGCAATAGTAATACTAAAATCAAAAAGCAATACAATAAACGAAAAACTATAACAACAAACACAGTAAGGACACTTCCAACATATTAATTGCTAAAAATGAATTTCCATACATATAATTGAAGATTAGCTTGTTTAAGTCTATTCGACATCCAGAAAAAGAGCTCGCGTTTCCTCCTATTCCTTCATAATAATAGATTTATATTATAGCTAGCAGATAATGTTTTCAAAAAAAATTTATATTGGAAAATAATATATCAAACAATAAGATAGTAAATATAAAAATACATGATATCATACAAATGTTAAAATAATAATTTTGTATAAAAATCTACTCTGGCGCCATCGTAGTAATACCTTATATTGTTACACACATTTTGCATATATGAAATACATTTTTTAAAAAGATTAAAAAAAATATAGAGAGAGACACTAATAAAATGAAATTATTAATAATATGAAAAAGGTGTATAACACACAACTTCTATGCACTATCCAACACAATAAACAATATTTTATTTCACATGCGTTATAAAATATAAAAATTATAATATAGGAATAAAAGAATACAATATAAGAGCACTTTTTATTATTTTTGAGTCGGAAAAGTGGACTCACTTCAATAATAACTTTTAGTATGTATGAAAATTTTCTCAATATTCACTGTAACTTAACAATATCGCATACAATATTTTGAATCTTTCCGTAACCTTCTAAAAATTCGTTTCATAGACAAAAATTCTTGATTTTCTCTTACATCACACATTCACTAATATAAACTGTATCACCTGACTTAATTTTGAACATATCTCTCTGAGAAATCTGCGTGATCAACTCACAGATGTTCAGGGATGCTGATAAGAAACAATGAGAGGTGTACATATCAAACTAAACAAGTTTGTCCTCTTAATGTTTCGAGACATATACAAAATTATAATGATTGTATTCTCCCTTATCCACTGTATAATATCCAAAAATAAACTTCAAGTTATTAATTTTAATTTTAGATAAGGAAATTTTCAAGAAATAGTGAATCCTGATATATGGCCAGTATATCAAAACACACAATTTCAAAATAAAAAAATTTAATGACATGCAATAAGATTACTGCTGAATAAAATAATTAACAAAACAATTGAATTCAATGGAGAAAAAAGAATACAACTTGACTTTACTTTTGTTTCTTATAAAAATCAATATCTCTAATATTAGTTCTCTCATTAGTCATTTTTCTAAAAACTTAATTTATATCTTTCACTTTAAAACACCAATTTCTATCATAACTCTTAACTCATTCGACATCTTAAGATAAAATTATGAGAAGTATATTAAAATTTCTCAAAATTTTATATGACTAAACCTATATACTTTGTTTTCTCAATTAAAATATAAAGAAAATATATCATTTATAACACAACTATATTATAAAAATTAAATACCATATCATATCATATATTATTCTTTTTCGCCGAAAAGTCTTGTTAAGCAGAACTCAGTTATTTCTGTATTACGTAAGATGTTTCTTTTAGTTATTATCTTCTTCTCATTATTATGGGTATTTTGTTGAATGTAATTTAACTGAAAATTTTCAGATGGATGAAAATGTCTTAAACAAACTGAATGAACCAATTCAGTGTCAGTTTTATTAAGGGCATTGGGTCTATCAATTTCAAATAATACATCAGAACATTTTCTTAAAACGGTATAAGGGCCTGAATAAGGGGGACTTAATTTCCTTGTATTGGGGTATTGAAATTCCTCATACATTACTAAGTCACCAACCTTGAAATCAGCTTCCTGAAATTTCTTATCATATCTAATCTTATTTATTTTATAATATTGTTCTGTTCTTTCTTTGACTAATTTTCTTGCTTCTTCTAAGGGAGGATATATCTCATTACCTTTTAGCGAAATTTCGAAAGGTAAATTACCATACATTAAGTAGGTTGGAGGGAAACCTGTTATTGTATGTGGAGTTTGATTATACTGATGGGTTACTTTTTCTAGAATTTTGTCCATGGGACTTTATTTGAACTATTACTACTTTCACATTTTAAGCGGGTAATGATGGTTTGATTTACCCGTTCCACCTTTCCATTGGTTTGTGGTCTGTGAGAAGTAGTTAATAATTGAGTGATATTATTATGTTTTAAAAAATGCTTAAATTTTGAAGAGGTGAACGCAGTATTTCTAACACTTAAAATTTTTTTTCGGTATGTGATTCTGAAAGATTTGTCTTAAACAATTTATATAAGTATCTGTTGTTGCATTTTTTGATGGGAAAGTCCAAATGTACCTAGTTGCATGATCAATAATAATGTGTAAATATTTTTAACAGAGTTGTAATAATTTAAACCACCTACACTATCTATCGATAAAAGTTCAAAGGGTTTTTCACAAAGGGGAAGTGATTGCATCAGTCCGTATTTTCTCTGATGTGTGACTTCTTATTTATTTGACAAGTTTCACATAATTTCGTATATCAGTAATAATGTTTATCCAATAATATTGTGGTGATATTAATTTTAACATGGTAGCTACACCAGGGTGGCCAAATTTTTTATGAGTTGTTTCCATTAATTTCACTCTTAGAGCTTTGGGTACAATTATTTTAGTTAAACCTTGTCTTTTAACTGCAAAAACACCATCTCTCTTAAAACATTTAGGAGCTGATGTATTTTCTATATTTTGAAAATGACTTATTTCATTGATATCTAATAAAGGTTCTGGGGGTGTGTATTAATTATATAAGCAATAGGATTTCTTGTTAACATATCAGCTTCAACATTAGTGCTACCTTTCTTATATTTTATTTTAAAATCATACATAGAAACTTTTAAAGACCATCTAAAAAGTCTACCCGTGGGATTTTTGAAATTTTTAAGCCAAACTAATGCATTATGATCGGTATGAACTGTGAAATGAGATTCATGAAGATAGCAATGGAATTTATCTAAACTATCAATTATAGCTAAGCATTCTAATTCAGTTATTGTATAATTAATTTCATAATTTCTCAGTCGTCTCGAGTGGAATGCAATCGGATGTTGATTTCCATTGGGTTTTTGTTGTTTGAGGATACATGAGATTGCAGTTTTTGATGCATCTACATAAAGATGACAGGGATAATTTGGATTGAATATAGCTAAAACGGGCTTTGAAATTAAGCTGTCTTTAAGTTTTTGAAAAGATTGTTGACATTCTGGGGTCCAATTCCAAATTTGATTCTTTTTGAGAAGATTATTTAAGGGCATTCTTAATTTTGCATATTGAGGAATGAATTTATAATAGACATTAATACTACCAAGAAATCTTTGTAAATCCTTTACATTTCTAGGGGGTAAAAGTTTTTTAATTATTTCGACATTTGTATTATTTGGAGTGTATGACCCTTGTTTTATTTCATATCCTAAGAAATCAATTGTATCTTTGCCAAATTTACACTTTGAGAATTTTAATTTAATATTTTCTATTGCACAAATTTTAAAAATTTCCTCTAAATGTTTTGCATATTCTTCAATTGATTCCGAAAATACTATTATATCGTCAAAATAATTTAATGTAAATTTTATTTGGTATTTATTTAAAATCTGTCTAATAGCTCTTTGAAATATAGCTGGAGAATTTTTATATCCAAAAGGCAAACGATTAAATTGAAAAAGACCGTAATTTGATGTAAATGCAAGTTTTTCAGATTCATTATCATCTAATTTAATGTGCCAATAACCACTACATAGGTCGATGGTTGAGAAAAATTTTGCATGTGTTAATTTGTCTTAAACTGCATCTATTCGGGGAATTGGCTCTGCATCTAATTTTGTGATAGCATTTAGCTTTCTGTAATCGATACATAATCGTGTACGAGCATTATCCTCTTTTTTTAAAAGCTAATGTTATAGGGGCAGTGTAAGAACTATAAGATGGTTTTATTATTCCTGCTTTCAATAATGCATCTAATTGCTTTTTTATTTCCGTATCATCTTTAAAAGATGTTCTATATGGTCGATTTACAATGGGTAATTCTGAGGTAAGTATTATTTTAGGAGAATTACATTTTAACTCGCCCACATCAAACTTATTTTTAGCAAAGACATGTTTATATTTATCAATAATCATATTAATAATATCATAATCACTATTAGGAATTATTTCTATATTAAACACATTATCAGTTTTCTTAGTGATAATTTTATTATTACTAAATTTAAGAGTTTATTTATTATTTTATAGTTTTAATATTTTTCTTAGATACATAATTTTTTAAAATTTGTTTTCCTCTTTGAAAAATTTTATAATCACTAAAATTAATATTTAATTCAAAAATACTCATAGTTTTATTAGAAATTATTAAATATTTCAGTTCTACATTTACTATGAGGAATTTAATATTTTCAATAATTTCTCCTATTTTCAATTGTAAAGTAATTGCCTCACTCACCTCAATTTCTCCATTGATGGTGGCAATTTTTGTTTTGATATACTCTACACTGTGGTATCCCTTGATTTATGATATTATATTTTTTGGAATAATATTGACACTTGATCCTGTATCCAAGAGGACATCAACTGGTTTGAAGTTGATTCTTCCCTGGATGATCATAAGTTCTCATGTTTGATGAGGTTGGAATACCGTATTATTGTTTTGTGTTCTTTGACGGGGTAGAAAGTTGGAGCATTGGGTCACAAAACTGTCGGTCGTTAATGGAAATCGTTGGTTTCTCGGATATAGGGTCGGCCGCTGAAGTGAAAAGGAAGGGTGATGATAAGGTGATGGAAACTGAGGAGAGTATCCCTTATATCTTGTATTGGTTATGGTATCCGGATGTTGAGATTGGTCATTTCTCCAATTCCATCCTCCATATTGTTGTCTATGGGCAAATTGATTCGTATGATAAGGTATTCTTGTCATTGGATACTTTGGGTATATAACTTCATTCTTTCTTGATTTTGATTTTTCTTGGATATCTAAGAGTTTAATTTTTTCCTTCAGTTCCTCTATGTTGCTGCAGCATTGTAACTGTATTTCTATGGCTCTTTTTTCTTTTAATCCTCTTATGATGTAATATTTTTCAGCTTCTTTTTCCATGTTTATCCGGGATGCGATTTCTTTTACTCTGTAGAAATATTCTATGTGGGTCTCTTTTGAGGTTTTTTCTGTTTTAGATAATTGAAGATGAATCTCCGCTGGATTGACTTGTGTTCCGAATTCATGTATTAAATTATTTTTCAGTTCGTAAAAACTTTTAGGGATAGATTGTGATTGGATGTACGTCTTCACAGCTCCATCTACTAACTTGATTATAAATAGGACTTTCTGTTTCTCTGGTATATTGAAGGAATCGCACGTACTTTCAAAATTTCTAATGAATGTTAGGATGGGTATTTCCAGGTCATATTTTTGGAAAAAAGTCTGTAGATCTTCAAATCGAATATCATTTTTAATAATGGTTACAGGTTGTTGTAATTTTTCTTCATCAGCATCTAAATTCTCTTCTTGCTTAATTTTAATTTAATTCATTGTTGAAGTATGACTTTCTGAAGTCTTGTTAGGAGAAGAGGATGATTCTATTTCTTTGGCGGTAAGAGTGATGTTCTTTCGGGGATTACTAGCACGTTTCTTTTTCCGTACCATAGATTAATTCTGGTAACCCAACGTCCTCAGCTAACAAATGTAGAGTGCCGTCGAAGTTCCATAAAATTCTCCATATCAGTTATTACGTTCGTTGGCGTTAGTTTTTATATTAAATTATTTTATAAAAAAGATTAGTTTTTTACATTAAGATTGCAGACAAAGATCCTGCCGGCTTTAATTCTGTCATGATTTTTAAGACAGAATCAGATTAAAGTTTAAAAAAGGAGATCTTTATTCAATCGTTTGTACATCTGTTCTGACGCTAAAGGCAGGGAGGAAAAAGCACCCCATGGTGGTGGTTTGAAGTGGATAACACTTGAAAAACATATGGTAAGTATCGCTGCTTTGAAGAGGGGCTTGCAAGTTAATGCTGACATATGTTGACTATTAAATCTAACGATCTGGAATTAGACATGTTTATTGGCTAGGCCATATGTTCGGAAGAAATAAATGGGTGATTAGTTTGATACTTGAATATGGGAACGGAGAAAGATGAGTCAAGTGCGAGATTGGGAATTTAATTTTTAATCTAATTTAATTATCCTAACATATATGTATATTGCCTTTATATAGTTTTCTTTCAATTTTTTAATTTTGAATAAAGTGGTATTAAAACATAATGAAAACCTACATATCAATTTAAGAGATTATCCTACATGTAATCACTTTATAATTCAATTGCAGTCCATCTAAAGAGGTTTGCAATCACACATAACATATAAACCATAAAAATAAATTTCAAAACAAATAATGTTTTAGTATTTCTAAGTATAAAAAAGAAGTATTATACATATATACTTACATGTGTAAGAGTTATAAGAAAATTTCTATTCAAGTGAACAACTTCATATAAGGCTAACAGCACAGCATTATTTGCCCTATTAATGTAATATTACACAAAAAACATATAGCTAATTTAAAACAGTAAATACATATATAATAAATACATACAAAAATGCATAGAATACCCATAATTAATTTTACATTTTTTGGGTTTTTTTTAAACTTTTTCCAACCAAAGGCACAGAAGAGCAATCACATCTCAATTACAATAGAAGAGTTTTAATTTAATTTTTTTTCATCCATATGATAATTGTTCTGTGAATTTTGATACAAAAATTATTTATTATTTCCTTGACATTACCACTGCTTTTCTCATTTGAGTAAGTCAATAAGGAATTGTAAAATTCTTTGACTGTATAATTTCCTACTTACAAATTATTCCATTTTTCTTATGAAAAATTGGTACATAGGAAAGATTAATTTTACATTGAACCTTAGCTATTTTTGAATAACATTAGAAATTTCACTTCTGAAAAATTGTGCACTCAAACCAAATTTTAAGCAAATATCATTAATTACATTTTTTAAAACCATGCAAAAAAATTGTGTTAAACGTCAATATTCCATTTATAAACCAAGTTAAAAACCATATAATAATAAAGTTTCTGAAACTTTATCCCCACAGTTCTTATACTTGAGTTTTAAGACAACTTTAATCAATAGTTTGTGTTATTTTTTCACAATCATTAAGCGTCGGTTAAAAGATTAAGTCATGGTTGCATGATGAGGTGAATATAAAAGCTTGTGTACTACTCTCTCCACATTTTTATACAAGAGTATTTGATAAACTGGAATTTAGTTGTATTCAATAAAAGTTGCCCTTTTAATGTATACATTGTTAGCATTTTATGAATACATAAAATGTCACACAAATGCCCACAAACCTTCAAATGTGGGTCCCCATCCTTAAATATTTAAATACATAAGAAAGTGGGTTTCATTTTAAATTACTATGATTTGATGCATGTTTCTTATAAATTGAATAATTTTGAAATACTTATAGATACAATACTATAATAAGAAAAAAAATTCTCGTAAAGAATACAAATTTAATATATTAACAGCATTTGATGTCTCCATAAAAATCCAAATTAAAAAAAAATAATTAATTAACAGATCATTTGGAGATGCAAGTTTCTAATAAAAAGAAAGTTTAGATTATGCTATAATTTTATAACAAAAAGGAAAATTCAATACCATTTGCAATAATGATTGAAGCAAGAAAACTATTTCTTTACTGCAACATATTATATAAAATTAACTGGGCAAGGCAAAGGAAAATTAAAAAGCTTCATTTTTAATGGTTGGCTACAAGAAGATACATTTTAAAATGAATCACCTTATATATGATAATGATATAAAATGATATTTTTTACTATATTTTATTAGGTACTTTTATTACTATATTATTAAATATAATTTTTAATAGAACACAATCACAAAATTGGTCTTTAAAAATTCAAAAAGTACAAAGTAATTTCATATAACGATATTGGTTACATAATTACATAAATTCAATAGTTTCGATTCTGATGTTCATTAATTAAATTGTACACATATGAGCTTTCATTATTATTGTACAGATAGAGTGGAAAGTTAATTTCAAGAGTATTCTCTTTTAAAGATGACTTGAAGAGTAACCAATTTTTAAATGTTTATTTACAAAAATCAAAACTTCAAACTTTTAAATATTGACATGCTAAATGAAAAAATCATAGCCTGTAAATGATACATGAGAATAATAATAAAAAAAAGATAAGTGATAAATTTTGAAGGATTGAATTTATGTATGAATTTATAATGTTTGGAATCAATATTGGGCTGAGAATCATAAGGGGATAAATCTAAAAGACTTATATTTTGCAACTCAATTTAACAATTTATCTTGAATGTATAAAAAGAAAGGTGATCCAGGAAGAAAGTGTTTATTAATGTTGCACAATGCAGCAACACTAGGGCAATTGGCGATGGACCTCGTAATTTTGAAACAGGGTCAAGTGACATGGAGCTAGTATCCCATTCACCTAAATTCCACACCGATGAGAGGACTTTGAGCTATGACAGATTTAATGTGCATCAGCCTCTCTAAAAGGTCAGTATTCAATGTCAACTGGACTCAAACTCACTATTCTCCAGTCAGGAATTTGAGAGTATGACCACTACGCTAATGCAGCCACCAAAGGTGATCCAGAAGAAAAAACTCATAAAAGAAATCTGAAACATCTGGGATTTTTTTTTTAGTTGTTTTAAAAGGTTTCTTGCAACTTATGTCAGCTAAATAATATGCCAAGATTTAAGCAAAAATGTCAACAAAAGTAAAAGTTGTTATACAATGATGGCGATCAGCACAGGAATGAAGTAATGTGTGTGGAATTTTATATTTTTCGCCAGTGATACCTACTTCCAATAGAAAAAAAAAAGAAATGAGTCTTACAGTAGTCGCATATAATGTGTAACATTTGACATGTTATCATGGTAAATATGCAATACTAACTTTTTCCTGAAAAAATATGAATGGGGTATGATTGGAAATAATTTTGTATCGAATAATTATATCTTTAATGAAAATTGTATTTAATTAACAAAAGGAGTAAAAAAAATGCAATATTTTATCAAAAATAATTATTTTTGTTCAATTTGGGGAAGAGTGGAGACAATAGATTTATGACAACTAAAGTATGACACATATACTTAAGATTGCAAAGTATTTAAAAAAAGATGAAAAACAGCGTCAATAACTGTACCACTGTTAGCAGTCGAAACATTCTAATTTGTGTTAATTTCGAGCTTGAGTTCGTCATTCATAAAAGCTATGAGCGGCTCAGCTTTTGGCAAACTGAAGTTAAAATCACCACTCAAAATCAGGGGAAGCGAGTGATAACTTTTTTAAGAGCAAAACCATCTTCGTTATATGGTAAAAGTACAAAATGCAGGAAATCTTTAATTTTGAAGTGATAACTTCTATTGGCGCAATTTGGCAATGAACATCATGCTCGGGAATGTAACGCTCCTTCGGCTTGTATTCGGGAAAACATGCTATGACAAGATTGATCCAACCCTGAAAAAAAATCACATGACTAAAAGAGAGAGATGCTCTCCCTGGGTTTTTATTCCCTTTTCTCCCCCCCTAATTTTAAGGGCACAATATATTAAATCGATGCATTTATACCAACATCTCTAAATAATGTATAAATTTAAGATATTTTGTTTTATATGAGAAATTAGTGTTTAAATGTGAAATTAGTGTTTTGTTTATTCTGTCACACAAATCTTAATTAACTTAAAAATATTAATTACTTAACCTAAAGTAGCACCCATTTTATACTAATGCATTGGTATTGCTGTGCGCCCAACTGGTCATCTTGTAAACTTGGCAACTATACCTTTTGGTTTTTTTGTTTCCCAAAAGATGAATAGTTGGTTCAAACTTCAAAAGAGACAATCCGTAGGAAATTTAAAAATAAATCAGATGATATTTCAATAGAAGATTATCAAGTTTTAAAGTACATAGCGGGTTGTTACGTTTATAATAAAAAATTCGAATGCTACGATTACAAATATAGATTTGTTGTAGATAAAAAAAACCAATTTCGATTCAGAAAATGTCGAAAGAGCAAAATATTTGAGACTTCTGGATAGAGGCAGGTCCTCTTTTCCGCTTAGGAACGCTAGGCGCATGTGGAATGTGCAAAAAATTGGAGGGAGATAAAATTAAAATTACAGAGAACTTGTACAACTGCCTAGTGTTTATTTTAAAAAAAATTATTTTCTTTCATTTTTTAATATCTAAATTATCGAATTTTCGTTTTGCTATCAGCTAAATTATTATGTAAATCACTTGGCTTTTCTTCCCAAATAATATTTTGTTTCATGCATACGGTTATTAAATTGTTCTCAAAACTCGAAATAAAATCTTTATCGCAATGTTTTTCAAACTGTGGGGTGTGCCCACCTAGAAGGGCACAATAACCCTACTTGGGGGGGAGGCGCGATCATATCGCAAAAAATCGAAAATGAAATATTTAAAGTAATTAGCAATTTAATACAATAAATTGCAATTTCAAATAATAACAAAATAAAATACATTCTTCTGTAATAAAAAATTAAATACAGTCACATTGATATATTACACACTAATATAAATGAATCAGTACTGCAAAAAGTATTTAAAGGTTAATTTATCAATATTCAATTAAAAATAAGTTTAGTAATTACTAGTGATTCCCTTGGGCTTGTCATATACAAAATTATATATAAAACTTAATATGTATCTTGATAATTAGTACGGTTTATAATTAAAGTAGTATTGTATCGTAGTTTTACCCATCAAAGTACATTATAATTACATTCAACACAATGTTACTATAAGGGGGCCGTGATGAGCATTCTGACTGAAAATTGGGTCGCAAATATTGAAAGTTTGAGAAGCACTGCTTTATCGCAATCTACAACAATCTTTTTGGTATCATGAATCCCTTTAAATTCTAAGCAGGATATCTGTTCACAAGAACGCCGAGGGTTTAATTCTTCCCCCTCCCCTCCTCATACATCAAAAGATTTTTAACCAATAGCATAAAGATTATGGCTCAGCCCTTTTTATCTCTTTTTGTTTTTAAAAAAAACTTAATTCCCTCCACCTCTTCCCGCAAAAAATTATATGCACGCCCTGCTTCAGTTTACTATTTTTATTATTAAATTATCGTGTCAATAAGATTCATAAATCCCAGCTGCATAATACTTTGTGCGGGTTTGCTTTTTCACTCTGTGCTTTAAGAGACGTTTGCAGCTCTCCAGTCTTCTCAATCTTTGTGTATCATTAAAAATTAAATATTATACTAAAAAAAAATATTTTTCCCTTTTATTTATACATATGTATTGAAAAATTTCTCTGTATTTACTTGTATATTTAAACATTAGACTGGCGTAAGACAATCTAGATATATATTATAAATGCGAAAGTTTGTGAGGATGTTTGGGCGTCTTTCACGCAAAAAACAAAAGAATGGATTTTAATGAAACTTTACAGTAATATAGCTTATACATCAGAATAACACATAGGCTATAATTTATAAAGATATTGTGTGAAGTGTCCAAAATATAACGATATTTGTCAAGGAAGTAGGAAAAATTTCTGCCATCTGCAAGCAATTCTGGCGTGCACTGCAAAAAAAGTCCACCACAGCATATGTCTATCTTTTGTTTGCGAAAAAAAAAACCCTTTTTGTTTTGGCTACGTAAGGCGCTCACTTCTAATTAATTTCTGTGATCAGCATGATCCCTAATTTTTTTTTTATTTCAGAATAAAACTAAGTTTTGAAGGGAGAGGTTGTTATAAATCTCTCTTTATTTGAATGTTTTTTTATGATTTTATTATGTGCATTTGGTAGTAAGAAATTGATCCTTTTTCAAAATAAATGCTGATACTTAAAGTAAATAAACTTCCTCTTTCACACTACATCATTTGGACAAATTTTCAAAATTTGTTTGTCGTTAGTAGTTAATTATAATGCTATAATTTTAATTGAAAAGGCGGATATTGCATTTTTAAGCATAAAAATGATTATAACTACTGTACTGTATTTTTTGGAGGGAGTGAATATTAACGTCACACTGTTCAGCTACACAAGAGCTTTTGGCAATGGACCACGTAATTTTGAATCATGGTCAAGTGACGTGGACGATACCTGAGCTGGCATCCCCTTCTCCTAACTACCACACCACACCAAATTAAAGGAATATTCTACCAATACTTAGCAGGAATATTCTTTGAAATCCACTCTTCCAAGATATATTGAAGCACGGGTTCTATGATTTGTATTTTAGCGGGGAAGGCGAATAGTTTTGTAGCAGATATTGCGTTTTCAGCGGATTGCAAAGATTATTCTTTTTGTCCCGAAAAATAGTTTATGTCAAAATTTAAGTGTCTTATGTTTTTGTATATTAATGAAGACCTTAGAAAACGATTTGACTATTTATTTTAAATGAACGGTGTACATAATTAATTTTACACAGTGGAATATCTTTAATTAATTTATTATCTCTAACGAATTAAATTTCCCAAAGTGGAGTATTTTGTTTATATATATCCCTTAATTTTCAATGTAGTGATCCCCCAAAAAAAATTTCATGAAAAAAACTGCAGTAAATCATAATGCAGTGGATAAAGTATTAACTTGCATCGCTCCCCTACACGGCGGGTCTTACAAAGCTCTAATAAAGCTCGAGTTATGAAAGTAGCTAGACATTTGCCAACTTGACTCTATCGTTAACATTTCGCTGTTTTTCATTGGATCACCATTATAATTTAAGAAACGGCGTTGCTTGCGTATAGTACAACTTTAACATAAAATAAATAGAACAGAAAGTAATATTAATGTATTACACTTTTAGATATAAATTATTTACTCTATTTTAAGCGTTCATTACACAAAACTTTTAACAATGTGTTACTTTTGCTGAGCAGAGATCAGTTTAGGGAGGTATTTTCAAAAATAGACCCTCAAGAGTGTTACGGGGAGTTATAAATAAAAAAAATCATTTTTATCAGGTATTAGATCTACATACTTAAAATTTAACAAAGGCGTTTTTTTTTTTCTTTTTTGTTTAGCTGAGATATGCAAAAAGCTTTTTTTTTTTGTTTAATTTGCAATTCATGTAAAATTATCTCATTAAAAGCTTTTTTATCCTTCAATCTGTGTTGTTTAATTTTCCAGTTCCCCCGTGCGAAAAACGGGTATACCAGCTAGTTACTCATATAGTAAACTGTTTCTCTTCAACAAAGTTTTTAGGAAATCAGTGAAAATATTCGGATTATTCCTAAAGCAGGCAGTCATTTTATTGGTGAAAATACCACTGTGGGAAAATGCTCCTAGGAAAGGTTCACTTTGCAAAGCCCCCCAACAGAAACACATTCTTCATTTTCTGACCTGCCCAAGGGCTAATAACAAGAGGGTTGAAATGACCCTTCAGAAAATACTCTTTTTCGAAGAGAGATAGTTGACACAATTTCAAATCAGCAAACACACATTTACAATTTCTTCAATTGTTCTTCATTTTTTTTAAACTGTAAATGGCAATTATGATTTTACTTTTAAATTAATTTGTATTTTCCCTTAAGACTTAAAATAATGTAGAAATATTTTTATCATATTAAGGTAAAATCAAAACATATGTTTATTATTTGCTTTCCTTTACAAAGGTGGCAGTGAAAATGTTCAGCTTAATGAAATCTATTTAAAAAATTTTTTTTTGTAAATTTTCCGTTTTACATCAGCTAATTTTAAGACTTTTGGTCTATATTTATAAATATTTCAATGCACTTTTGTAGTACTTTTATGTTAATTAATATGCATCAATACTGGATTTCTTTGCTTGAATACATCTTCTAAAAACATGCTTTTCTGTGCAAGAACAGTTTTATAAAGATTAATTAATAGTGTAAACAGGATTTATTTTATCTGATTGAAATTATTTTACATTGAGTCAGTTTTTTCTTAGATAATTCTTATGAGCCTCTTATATTCTTATGAGCCTCTTATATTCTTATGAGCCTTATGAGTGATATTTGTCCCTTTTTTCCAGTAAAATATTAGACATCCTTCTAAAGTATATTATTGACAGTATTCCTTCCTTTCGTCACATCATCAAAAAGCTGTCATGCCCTGTTCCTCTCAGGGCATAAGTTTCCTAGCCCAACTCAAACAAGGAAAACAATGATCCAAATGAAAGCATGACAAAGTACGGAACAACGCTTGCTGGAGTTTTTTTTAGATATTTAAGTAATTTTGAATCTAAAGTATTTATAACCAATTTCAGCTACCATAAACCTATTGCTTCTTAGAATACAATTAATTTCCAAATATGTATATTTAGCAGAATGCCCATTCCACCTGTAACAAATTTAGTATTAAAATAAAGAACAAAATTCTGCATGCTGTACAAGAGTTACAGAGTATCGTTTGCAGAATAAGAAATTATAAAAATAATCTGCAACATTGATGGGATTTGCAAGAAAGATCTTTCAACAGCTGTTCCGTTTTATTTCATGCAAAATCTCCTGTTGCTACAACACAGCAGATGTTTTATGTGCATCTATAGTGAAAAGTATTATGTATCTATAATGTTAGAACTAATTATGAAAAATTGAATGTGTATATAGAGGACAAACAAAAAAGAGGTCAAATGAATTTTGTTTATTTATTCTAAGTAAAAATGACCAATAACAGCATATTTATTAAAATCTGTGAAGGAATTACACTTTTTATGATGCAACTAGGGGACGAAATTGGAATTGTGCACTTGAATGTGTGTAACCTGCTGTTACACCTCAAGGAAAATTTCAGTGCTTATTTCAATACTTTCCTACCAGAAAGTACTCCTATCTCCATTTCAATATGGGCTTTGGTACACTAAAGTATATTAAAAAACTCATAAATTGTATGCATCTAAGGAGTATGCTGAAATGTGTTCAAAGCACTGTGGAAAACGAACCTCTTTACAAGTAAAAATCATCAAAACAAGGATGTACATCATTGATGTAGAAATAAAGTCACCTGGTATTGTCACAAGAGATATGGACAAATTTTTAATCTCAATCTACCACCTGTAAGATTAGAGTTACATACTTGGAAGAAATTACATTTATCACAACAAGCTACAGAATTTCAACTATGAAAAGAACTTATGAAAATGAATTTCGAATATACTGGAAGAAATTAAATGATACTCAAAGTAATAATGTATATTCAGCAAAAGAGTATCTATAAAACTGGTGTAATGGAAAACATAAGAATCAATGATAATGTAAGCAGATTCACTGAATTTATCATTTTTATTTTATTAACCTTGCAATTCAAGCTTTGTACATGCCGAGGGGTGGCAAAAAATGACCCGCAAGCGATTCTTTGCAGAGACGGTTGTGGCTCTTCAAATCTCCATTTCTGTGCACTATTAACCGTTTAAGTGCCACTGGCATATGTATCCGTCTTGCTCAGCCGGTGTGTTATGTGCCATGGACGGATAAATCTGTCCTTCCGAGAAACAATTATTTTCCTTGCACTGCTATCAGTTAAACTATTCCAGACTTTGGAATGCAATAAAATGACCTTGACAGTGTTTGTGAAGGATTTACTTATTTCAGAGAAAAATTTGTTACTTCTGCTTTTTCTTTTCCCCAATACACTGCATATGTGCACCTGTGTGAAAAACGATGGTACTGGGGTGCGAATTACGCAAATTTAATCGGCAGTTAAAGGGTTAAAAATTATGTTTACTAAAAATTGTTTTTTCTCTTTTTCCTTTATTATTATCGAATCAAAACATTTCCTGTACTTACATACATATTTAAACACTTGATCGGCTGAAGATATTTGTTTCGGTGTTTAAGAGTTGTCCATTGACAAAGTTTGAGAAATAGTAAGAACAGTTCTCGAGAAATCCAATTTATTGATGAAAATGTCACCATGCAAAGATGAACCTCAAAGTTAATTTCACCTACATTTACTTATATGAATACATGAATACTCATGAATGGCCAAGAGATGTACTTAACCCCTTCGGGACGAATATCCCAAATGTGAGCCAGCGCAAAACACCGTCAGAGGCCGAATTAATCCAAAAATGAGCCCGCGTGGTTCTTCTCCATAGGCGGAACAACTCACCGGTGTGCCAGGCATTTGGAACATTTTGTAAGCTCAGTTTTTTGGCAATAGATGGCATTCTATGTCCATAAGATTTGAGATACATGGAGATCTGACCTTTTACTTGAAATGAGAAATATTACTCACATGTGATTTTTGTTTTATAAACATAAGGGGAAGGGAATGTTTTCGAATTGAGTGCTTTTCGACTGCTCTTGAAATGAACATGTGGTATTTGTTTATAGTGAAGATGAGAGATATATTTTCGTGAAAGCATTTGATTTGGGTTTGCAGTCTAGTTTTTAATGAAATAATTATATCTGGTAGATAAAATTTGTCTTTTTTTTCTTACTTTTTTGAAGGTTAACTTTTACAAAGGCTGACAATAAAATGTTTAAAAACTTGTACTTAAACAGGAAGTGGCTGAAGTAAATAAAATATAATAATACGAATAAATAAAGCATATGCTGTTCATACAACACACAAAAAAATACTGAACAATGCATTTATATCTTGGTATTTTTATGGATTTAGGCTTTACTTCACAAAAACCTCTGGCCTGTGAGCAACACTTGCAACGGAAACCTCCAGCCCTGGCGGTATGCACGTGTTTGCGTCTTTCATTCCAAAAGGGTTAAACCTCAAACAGAAGTGAGAAAAACACATTCAATAAGAGTTAAAAATAAAAATATCTTCGGTAGTTCTTAGTTTTCAAAGGAATAAAAATATTGCCTACATATGAAATTTTATTTACATATTATAAAAAATATTAATTGGGGTTTGATAATCTTGATCGCGACTTCTATCGAAGCCCCATACTTCCTGGCTCTGATGCCTCAGTTATTTTGTTTCCATAACAATTTGGCTCTTCTCTCTCAAAAGCTTGCCGATCCCTGGCATAGTCTATTGGCAATATGCCTTATAGTTTTGTATCATGGTCAAGTGATGAGGAAGACATATGAGGTGGCACATCATTCGCTAAATTTCCACACCACACAAGAATTTTGAGCATTGACAGATTTCACGTGCATTAACCCTTCTATACAGTAAGGCTTCATTGGCACCAGGATTCAAATGAATGATTTGACAATGCTGCCCACAAGTTTGCACTCATGATCATTTGACTACAGCAAAAGCAAATGTCAGTGGGAATTGACTGACAATATTTCCTTTTTTAACCTATTTTTTAGCATATTATTAACCCGTTTCCGCCCAGCGTCATATTTATAGTTCATTTTTACCATTATAAATACAGCTATTCAACATTTCGCCTATTCTTTTTCCACCCCCTGAAGAGTAATGGTTTCACCCTTCTTATTTAAACCAGTTTGTACCGGATGGAAGCATTTTTCAGCCAGTTGCAGACATGTAAACTTCGCCATTTTCATGATTTTTTTCTTGCTGAATTTCATTGCAATCGTACGAAAAGACTTTAAAGGTCAGTTTAAATATTTTTTCAGATATTCTATTAATAGATATCTTATAACCTTTTAAAATTATTTTTACTTTTATTAGTTTTAATTACAAATTTAAATTACTGTCCTAAAAATAGGACGCTGGGCGGATTCGTTAAATTTTCTGATATTTAGTTTATTTCATAGGTGTTCAAGATGTCACGGAAAAAAGTTTTTAAAACTGCCGAGGAAGCTGCAGAATATCTATTTTCAGAGGAATTAGAATCCAAAATCATTGCTTTGCCACCTGAAGTAGATGAATTAACAGATGAAGGTTTTGATGACACTGAAACTCTTGACCCATCTGTAAGAGACGTTGCAGGTAGTATTGAAATTTCTGTACCTTATGAAAACCATGATCATAGAGAGGCAGATTTATCAAACAAAAGTAAAAAAACGAAGTTGCTCTTAATCAGGATCAAATACACGTAAGAAAGGTAAAAAGGAGTTAATAGCAGATTGGAAAAAGGTTCCGCCAAATTATAATTTTTCTGATGAAAGTAATGCCTCAAAAATAAACTATGAAACAGCTGTAAGCACTTTAGAGGGTCTATCGCCCGTAGAAGTTTTTGAAGAATTTTTGTCTCCGACATATTTGGAGCACATTTTAACAGAAACAGAAAAATACGCCAAACAATGGAAAAACAAACCAGATTTTTCCTTAACAACTGAATTAAAAACATTTATCGGTTTCTTAATTTTTTCTGATGCTATCAAGTGAATGTGACTATTGGTCGGATGAAGATTCAATGGTTCCTATATAGTAAAAAACTCAATGACAAGAAACAGATACTTAGAAATAAAATCTGATTCATTTTGCTGATAATAATGAAGCCAAGTCCCAAGCAAATGACAGAGCTTTTAAAATTCGAAAATTAATTACTGAAATGAATGCAAATTTTCAGAAATGGGGAATTTTTAATGAGAATCTATCTATTGATAAAATGATGATTCGATATATTATGGTCATCATTACTTCAAGCAATACATTAAAGGTAAACTCATAAGGTTTGGGTATAAGATGTGGGCATTATGTGGAAACAATGGCTACTGCTATAATTTTGATTTGTATTGCGGTAAGGAAGTTGTCGATGCTGCTTTTACCATGGTTCTTTCAAAAAAGCCCTTGGGAACTCGAGTTGTAAAAAAAATGCTTCAACCAGTTACTGATCCCAAGAGTCATAGTTTATTTTGATAATTTTTTAAATTCCTATAATTTGTTAGTTGACCTAAGAAAGAGTGGATTTCGAGCAACAGGAACAATAAGAAGTGACAGAATACAGCATTGTCCCTTTGAAATTGATTATATTTTCAAAAAGACTAACCATGATTCACGTGATTTTTACTTTGATGTGAAAAATAAAATTACTGCAGTAAAATGGAATGAAAACAAATGCGTTACACTTGCTACAAATTTTGACATAATTGAACCACTAACATCTGTTTCAAGGCGTAAAAAGGGAAAAGCTGAAAAAAATAAAATTGATCAGCCATGTCTCGTAAGCAATTATAACAAAAATATGGATGGTGTAGATTCTCATGATTGGCTTTTAGAGAAACATACCATAAAAATCCGTGGAAAAAAATGGCATTAACCAATTTTTACCCGAATTGTAGACATTGTAATAATATCTGTTGTAAAAACCTGCATTATTTACAACATGGTAAATGCAGAGAAAAAGAGTATCAAAGAAATAAGGAGACATATTGCAATAGTCTATCTAAAAAAGGCAACACATTACAAAAACAAAAAGGTAGACCAAGTTATACAATTTCATCTCGTGTGAAGAAAATAGACACTGTTAGACATGAGAGAAAAACAAAGATGATGTCAAATGCAAAATTGTTCGGGAAAACCTCTTACATTTTGCATGCAATGTAATGCATATCCGCCCAGCGTCCTATTTATAGGACAGTAATTATCTCGGATCCTAAATAAGTGATGTGGAGTTTAATTGCATATTATATTTAATTTAAATGTTTAGAACATAATTTTAAAAGTTTTAAACAAAATTTCAATTTTAAATTAAGTTGGGTGTTAATGGGTTAAAGTACTTTTAATTTTTTCATTAGTTTTAATTTTATAGTTTAAAATGCAATTAAGTAGGTTACTTTTCATTTTTGACCATTTTTAGATTGATCCATATAACATTAAATGGTATATATTCCAATAACCAGATTGAGCTAAAAGTATTTTATGTAAGATTTTTTAACACTTAATATTTACAACAGAGGCGTAATCAGAATAAAACAGTTTTTCTAAGTTTTTCTCAAATTAGGTTTACCTGTATTTATCTCTTGATTCTCACATATTCACACACACACACACACACATCAGAATAAAGATTATATTAAGGACCATAAAATTAATGCATTAATTTTTGAAACTTTAAATTTATTCAGAGAGATTTTTCAAGTAACAAATCATTAGTGTTTTATTTCAACATTGAACTAAGTAAGAAATTATTACAGAAATTTAAAATTGAGTTAGTATACTGTATTTCATTTAAAATTTATAATGAGATACTCTAACATGAAATTTAAATTTTGCAATAAATTTTATGTCACATTTATTTGTGGCAATGTTTTATTTAAATACTAAAATACTATCATGCCTGATAAAAAAATAATTTCTAAAATCCATCTGCAACTAAACAGCAAAAACAGTATCAGGTAAAAGGACCTGAAATATTACAACGCTACATGAATAAAAGCTCACAGGGGAAATTCTATAAATTAAATATTTTACCTGATGTTAAGCTTATCAGATTCTCTTTCTTCAGAAACAAACATACTTTCAATCTAGAAAATAGAGATTTTTCATAAAGTTATATTTTTAAAATCATGCTTTTATTTTACATAAAATATATGATAGTAACAATGTTAATGTATTTAATGTTAAAACAATTGTATCTTAAAACTTGGAGATATGAAGGTATTCAAAAATGTTGTGTCAATACACAAATGAAATTCTCATGCAAAAAAATACCAATTTTTAAGCTTCATTTAATACAACATAAGAATTTTATTTTGTATAATTTACATGGTCTTTGAAGATACTTAATCTATTATTGTAAATAGATCAGAAAAACACACAAACACAAAAATGAAGTTCATAAATAGCAATTTCTACAAATGGCATCACCAAAAATGAACAAATATGTTTTCAAAATACTTTTCAATTATCCACTAAAATTTTGATATATTCTAATGTTGCCTGTCACAAAAGACTTGTGTTATTTCTGTTGCTCAATGCATGAACAGCCAGGATCAAAATATCATATTGAGAATTAAACTTTCAAGCTTTCTGTAAAAATTCCCATGCCATTAAATACAATAAGTACTTTATCCAATACAGTTTTTCGTTTACACTAGTAATTAATATTAACTTTGATTGTTCTTGCTTATAAAAGTAATTTCAAAACACTTTTTTTATCAAGCCTTAAGCATGTCATAAAATTTTGAATGTGTTTTTTTCACTTATGTTGAAGGTTTAAGCGCATCCCTCGAACAATCAGAAGTGCTCCCGAACTCATGTATGCAAATAAGTAAACGATGATGGAAATAATTTTAAGGAGTCTCATTTTATGGCGGCATTTTTACCAATAAATTGAACTTTTACTGATTTAGAACTATTTAAATATTTTCATCCATTATCAGTGAACTTTGGTAACCCCTTCGTGACAGGCAGTGCTAATATGCATTCTTCACGGGCGCATCTCATGGCCGGGCGGTGCAAATGACTTTTCAGCTGGAACGTTTTTTAATGAAACCTAGATGGCACCCTATGTCCATGACATTGAAATCGAACATAGCTAGAGTAACTTGACCTTCAGTTAGTTTATATTCTGCCTGGATTTGATATTATGCACATCAGCTGAGTAGGGGGTAATTGAAAGGTCAACAAACAGAGCTCAGCTCATAAACTTTCCTCTTGAGATGAAACATTTGCATTTCTTATAACTCATTGAATACTTTTTTATTTTATTTTTCTTAACAGTGTGGAGTGTTTTAGCATAAGTTTTGTTACAGTTTTTGTTGGTTTTGGATATATTTCTCATGTACATTTCTTATTTCAAAAACCTTGACTTCAGGTAATTATTTGATTGTTTTGAAGGAATTTTCCTAACCTTAATATGAACAAAAAGGGTGAAAAAATCTAAAGTGTATAGTCACAAACCGTGTGTAAACACCAACAACAAAAAAACACAACAAACATTGCAAGTTGTACAATGTAGGACTTCTCCATGCTTTAAGATTTTCCACACTCAATCTTCATTTTAATTTTAATATTTCTTTTTGTAAATAATCTTTGTCGTAATTTTTTTTATTAATTTGAAAGTGTATTAATGTGTTTTGTCAATGAAAATTTTGGAAAAAAATGAATAGTGCTTACGAAATTTATTTCCCAAGGTAAGTCATATTATTTTATATAATGTCATGTAAGTTAAAGGGGAAACGTTATTACATTCTAGTTTTAATGTAACTGACAACTTGTGTAATAATCTAAAGGGGTACCAAAAATTATGACGTCAGGATTGAAATTTTATTATTCATGCGTTTTTTCCTTAAGTTAGGCGTAGTGACAAAAACGCCCCGTCCTGAAGTGAGAAGTCCTTGCGCATTCACCCCGTCCCTAGCTCGCGGAAAATCACCCCATCCTGAACAGGTTAATGAAAAACAATGTATTACAGAAATAAATATTTAAAGTCCTGTATTTAAGCAGTTAAATATTTAAATATATATGTAAATAAAGGTAAACAAGTAAATAGAAAAAAGAGCAACATTAATAGACATAATTATTTTGTAATACATATAGGCAAAAATCTAATGAGCCACAACTGTCTATGCAAAAAGCCGCATGCGGCTCACGAAACCGTGATTCGCCGACCCCTGCCTTAGGCAATAGGCACTACTAAAGAACTAGCACTCTATTAAAATATCTAAGTACTGTAAACATGAAATATTTGAAACTGCATTTTACTTACAACTTAACAGCTTTACCTAGATTTGAAAATAGTATTTTCAGTTTTTAGGCTACTAAACAATGATTTTACCAATCAAATTACTTTATTTATTTAGCATCAGGAGCCTTTAGATTCAAGGATGCAGAAAGTTTTTTCACATTTGAAGCTTGTGTAGGATGAAGAGCAGCAGACTTTTACATATTTCTGTGTGCCTAAATATGTCAAAAAAGAACCTATCCCAGAGGTAGGGAAACAGCAACTCACGAGCCGAATGCAACTCTTTGCATAGAAGGCTAAAGCTCTTCAGTCTTCTGCCTTTATGAATCATTAAAAATAATAATAATACCAACTAAAAAACGCTTTTTCCTTTATAATTTAGTGAAAAAATTACCTGTATTTATATATAAATTGAGAATCCGTGAAAATATTACAATTATTTCTAGAGTAGTAAAAGTTCAAATTAAAGGCAAAAGAGCCACCACAGGAAGACATACCTTAAAGTGATTTCCAACATTTACTTAGTTGCATAAATAATGCTAGCTGCATGGCTTGGCGTTGCACAGGCTATCTCTACTTTTATAAATTTTCCCTTTCTTTCACAAAATCAGAACTTCTAATACTCATTTTCAAAATGTCTTCCATCCCCCTCCACCGCTTAGCCCAGCGTTGCTCGGGCTTTCTCTTTTCCCCATGACACCAGCATTTCTGTGTGTGTGTGTTAGCATGCGCACAATGCGAGTGATTTCTAAAATTGTGTCAAAAAATTTCCCTTTTCGAAATAGCTGCATGGGCTATCTCTACTGTTATAAATTTTCCCTTTCTTTCACAAAATCAGAATTTCTAATACTCATTTTCAAAATGACTTCCACCCCCACCCCCTCCACCGCTCAGCCCAGCATTGCTCGGGCTTTCTCTTTTCCTCATGACACCAGCATTTCTGTGTGTGTGTTTGCACGTGCACAATGTGAGTGATTTCTAAAATTATGTCAAAAAATTTCCCTTTGTTGAAATTTGTTCCATTCCACTTATTTTGATTTAAGACAGGTTTCTTTCCCCTCTCTATAGCCTGAACACGTTTTTTTTTAGTGTAAAATTATTGTTCTATCTTCCCCTCCTTCTCACAGATAAGATATAGCTTCAAATTTCGATGTATGACTTATAAAAAGAGATATTGCATTAGAATTAAAAAAATATTAGTGAGAAGCAATAAATAGAAAACGATTCTGATGCTAAGAGTAAAACAAAACAAGTACGTCATTTTTTTTAACAATAGTTAGTTTCTTAGAATCTAAAATAATAAAATAGATTTCTGATTTTCATGAATCAATCAATCGTTATATATAGTTAGCTTAAAAATGCCTCTAAAATGTATTTTGATCCAAAATAATAGAAATAATCCTTTTAAAATAAACATATTTATTAAAATCAAATTTCTATAAGTAATTAATAAAAGAAAAATTTAAGATAGCTATTGAAATGATTGCTTTTTTCTGAACGTTTGAATGTTTGATAAAACATAAATATATATAAGTTAGAAAAAAAAAACAGTATGGGGGAAAGCCTAGATATATATATTTATATACATGTACTGTAAAAAACATTAAAAAAAATAACCAATCTGATAAAAACATTTTGATATGTTATTTTAATTTTAACCTTTTTCATTCTACTAAAAAATTTTTAAAATTTAAATAGTGTAATGCAAAATTGAAAGTTTCTTCCTCTTCATTTTCGAACCTGGGAACTGCCGTTGATAAAGCAGAGGGTTAACCAACCACACTTCAGTTACGTTGGGGAAGAACATTGAATTGAGCTTTAAAATAAAGGTAGATTTTTTTCAATATCCCATTTCGTTATTCGTTAAAGTATAAGATTTTTTTCGGGCTTCATTTTTAAGTTAAAGCTTTCAAACTTCATATAAATAATAGACGATGTACTTCTTAATTAACAAAGAATTCCTTTAGTAATGAAATAATAGAAATAATCCTTTTAAAAAAAACTTTTTTATTAAAATCAAATTTCCATAAGTAATTAATAAAAGAAAAATTTACAGATAGCTATTGAAACAATTACTTTTGTAATCAAAAAGTATGAAACAAAAATAAAGAATGTAATTAGAATTAATTAATTATTACTGACATTTTAGGCAATTTTTTTCATTTAATTTTGCAGCCACCGGAAACGCAAAAGTACATTCTTTTTTAAAAAGAATATTTTATGTATGGAAATAAACAGAAAAATAGAAATTTTCAAAATTATTAGATCGTGTTTTAAAAACATCTGAAAAAAAAAAGAAACTCCGAAAATATTTTAAAAAATTGTAAAATAATTAAATTGAAAAAAAGATATTGTTTTTTTTTAACTGTAATTTTAAAAGATATTTTATCAATCTTTGCACAGATTACATGTAATATTGTTCTACACACTTAAAAAAGAGAAAAGCATGAACTTTTTTTAGTGTAAAATATTTTTTTCATTAACACGAAAGAAACTTCAAGCGGAACAACTTATAATTCGTATTCAAAAAAAGGAACCGATTTTGACTCATTTTTTATTTAAAAAAATTGTTAAATAATTAAATTGAAAGAAAGATATATCTATATGTATAATTTTATTATATTAATTTTTAAATAAATTTATTTATATGCGAAGTTTCATTGTTTTGTAAAAACAGAATTTCTTTCCGATATTCTCTGCAGATGGCGCCATGTGCATAATAAAATGCTAACTATGCATTTTAAGGTTTTTAATTAATATCTTTTTAACTAATTGGAATATCGGAATATAAATGGTTAAAATGGATTCCTGGGATCATTCCCGAAATTTTAGTACCTTCGGGTAGTTTCTGCATCTTGTGGTTCGTGAGAAAATCTGGCGATATCCCATACCTACATAGATACGTTTTTTTACCTACGAATTTTAATAGAGTAGATTGAGGGCACTCATGATTTTGAACAAGAGACACATTTAAATCCCTAATAGAAGCAACTAAAGCTTTTCATAAAATACGTGAAATGCTTTTAAGTTAGTAAAAAGAGGTGAAATGACTTATGTATGCAAGAACAACCAAAATCAATTTTAATTGTTAAAGTAAACATAAAATTCTACAGTAAAGCACTTAGGGCATTAATGGTAAAGAATTCCTTTCACAAAGTGTGAAATTTAAAAATTCGCCTCATTATGAAATGTTCACAATGGCTGTTCTCACACTGAGCTACAGAAATAAAAATATTATTTAGCATGAAACTGTTTTCAAATATAATAAAGAATATTGTTTGGAGCACGAAAGTCGCGATCGCGACTGCTGCCAGAGCACCCCCTCCCCTTCATTGCAATTGTATGCATGCAAATAATTTAGGCTATTTGATAGTTAAGCTTTTTTAATAACATTGTTTCGCTTACAAATTTGCTCTTCTGTCAAAAGTTTGCCGACCACTGACCTACCTTACTACAGAGATGGACTTTCTTTACATCAACAGCATCATTAATCCGGTCAAGCTGATTCATGAAGATGAAAAACGACAACCAATCCATGCATATATACAAATTTTATAAAAAGTACACAAATTTTTGATATAACTGCGATGAAAATAGTTCGTATCTTAGGTGCTTTTTAAATTTAAATTACTGTGTGCTACATGCATACTATATTAGATTTGCTCAAAACTGAATAGAAAAGTAAAAATAATAATATAACTCAAAATGAATATATATTTAGAATAAGTGGAATTAAATGCCTTAAAGATGAAGGAAATAGATTAATTTTTCAAAGAGAAAATTACATGAGAGAAATATACCAACCAAACTTTAATAAATGTAGCAAATAAAATTTAATCAAACAGCCCACTCTGTAACTTTAAACGGTTACATTAATCAGATAAAGTTTATTATTAATAAATATTCATGGCAAGCAAATTTTAAAAATATCTACCATTTTCATAACAAAACTGCATGTTTACGTTGAAATTTCTGGAGTTTAAAAGCAGCTATAACTTAGCATTAAGATTTATTTTCATACACTAAGTTATTAAAAACAATAATATTAACATACTTACAAATGTAGTTAAAGATGAAAGGAAGTTGTAGTGAGATTCAAGTTCTTCTTCACAAAATTTCCTACAAGTGATAGAAGTAAACATTTTGATCAACAGATATAAATAATAGGCTTTAGAACAAAATGAGGTTTCATATAAAAATTTATAACACTTAATATAAAATATGCACATCAGAAATCAAAATCTAGCAGGAAGAAAATGTTATGTGAAATGTATTTTGTATTTTTAAAAAAAACTGTTGCACTGGTATAAATAACTGAAAATGCATTAATGCCTCATTATTTTAGCTAAAAAGTAAATGCATCTAACTAAAACTTAGTCAAACAGTTTATGGATCATACATCACTAATATAACAATATACAAAAAACATTACATAAGCAATATTAACTTATGTCAAATATACCTGTTAAAATCGGACAAAGACTGTGAAACAACTTGTCCAAATCCCTAAAATAATAAACATTTTTAACATATTTAGAAGTGAGATTAGATTGAATTAGACAAGACAATATTAAAAATAATTTTAGTCTAAAATAGTACTGTCAAAGTCATAACAGAATTATGTTTTAAATTTAAGCTTAAGGAAGTCTTGAAATTCTTTTAAAGAAAACGATACTTTATAAACTCATACCAACTAATCCAAGCAGCTTGAAAATTTATGATATACTCTGATTGGATAGTTCTTTCAACACTTATTTTCAACTAAAATATTTTTGTAGTAAAACAGTAAAAAAAATGGGCTTCCAAGAATAAAGTAGAAGAATAAGTAACAAACTATCCATTATAAAAATATCCTGATAATGAAAATGTAACAAAAAGGAAAATCAAGAAAATTATGCAAATATCAGGATAGATGACCACCTTACTGAGTAATGCAAATGACGCAAAATGCATAGCTCCTTGGCACATATTGAGAGGAACAAAAAGACAACGGCAGAATGAGCTATATCTATGCCATTATTTCTGTCAGAGAAAAATAATTGTGGAAATTTTTTCACTACTTGCGTATTATACTGTCAACAAAAACGGGTAAAAAAAAACACTCATTGCTAAATGATGCAGCTAAAAGTGAAAATACTTTCCCTAAGGATGTTCAAATACAACAATCTTGTCCCTGCATGCTAAAAATCTTTTTTTATAGGTTGTACCACTCCCACACAAATTAAGAAATAATATTCTTGATTATGCATGCTCAAAAATAATAACTCTGGTTATAATTTGTAATATTATTCTTCCTTTACTTTGTTGGGAAAACTGATTAAAATTGGTTATCTATTTTCTAACAGCAACAGAGTGTTTTGGTCTAATGCACAACTACCCTAAGGATTAATGTAATAAAATGACGAGCCAGGGAACGTCGCAGCCTACATGACAGCATTTAGATCCGTACTTAGGCAAACTTACATGGCATAGCACACATGAAGATTTATTTGCTCTGATTTTAAATGTAATTACAGCGTTTTGGCTGATTAAATAAAGTAGTTAATATATTTTTTTGTTTATTTCAAGTGTATGCATTTGTTTTAAAATACGTTGTCTAATTCTTAATCTTCACTAAATGATGCTGATATAGATGGAGTATGTACAGGAGTTTGTTTCTGAGCATGTGCAGCCGTGTAGGGCAGCGATGCACGTTAAATCTGTCGAGAGCTGAAACGTCCTCCCGTTGGTGTGGTGTGGTAGTTAGGAGAGGGGGGTGCCAGCACAGGTATCGTCCACGTCACTTGACCATGGTTCAAAATTACGTGGTCCGTCGCCAAAAGCCCTCGTGTAGCTGAACAGTGCGACGTTAATATTCAATCAATCAATCTGAGCATGTGCAAAAATATTAACAGCATTTGACAAAAATTTTTGATTTGGTGAAATTGGTTGACGGTATAATACGTAAGTACCTTTTTCTTCTCATTTCAGAGGACACATTTAATACCAATGATTCTCATTCCTTTAGTAATGAAAGTAGTTTCAACTGACAGACGACTTTACAAGGGTTATGTTTTTGAACTGAGTTCGAGTTGGTCTCGCCTCAAATCTCAGCTGAAGCCCAAATAGAAGTGTTCATGGTGCAACGGCTGTAGCAAAGATGGTTGGAACAAGGAAATATGAGAGGTGTCAGAGTGGCTTCAGCAATGTCAGCACATGTGAAACAATTAATGCACAAAAAAAAAAAAAAAAAAAAACTGTGGTGGTCCAGCAAGCCACTTCTGATACCATTTTGCAACAAGTTCAAGCACACCCTTGATGTTCTTACATTTCTCTCTCTCAATCAGAACCATATTCCCTCAATTGGAACAAGGTCATGTTAGATGAATCACACTACTGAATGGTCAATGATAGTTCCCACATACAATTGTGATATTGATGTGGCGATATGCACAATTCAGCCATATGTGTAGACTGCACTACAGCACGACAATGCAGCATAATGGTTTGAGACATCACTGGGTATGACAGCAAGTCAATTCTGCTTTATATTCAAGATGCTATGACTGCCCAATGATACAAGATTCTATGTTATAATTATTTCAAACCAAACATTTATTGTTCACTGCTCTGTTTACTGAGTTTCTTAACTCGGGCTAAAGAGAGCTACTTAAATTCAGGCTGAGTTTGGTTTTTTAGAATGTTACATTCTAAATCACAAAAAAAGCTAATAATCCTAAAACCATTTGTAGGGTCATTAAAAGGACTTTCTGAATGAACAAATTTTCATTATTCCTTTAATTTCCTCAATACTGTTTTAATCATTTTTTTACTTAACAAAATAGAATCACCATGTGTTATTCATTAACTATAGTTAAGTGGCCACAAACCATTTAAAACTTTAAAACTTAAAAATCAAACTTTTTGTTTCCTCTTATAATTGGATTCATTAATAAAAAAAATCCATTTAAAATGTATATTGAAAATAAAATAAGGCAGTGCAATTTTTCTAGATTTTAATTTATTTCAGAGCTACCACTAATAAAATATGAGCATTCTATTTTTTTTTGTGTAAGTCAAGTTGAAAAAATATATATAGAAGTTATTTATCTAAAATAACTAATTTAAAGTGGTCTTATAGTTCAAAAAGGTTCTTTATATTTAAAGCTTCCCTACTGTTTTAATTTCATAATTTGAAACACTAAATATTGATTTTAAAGCATTGACATATTAAATAAGCAGTTTCATACTCACATTAAGAGACATTTCATTATCGATGATAGAAAGTTTCACAATATAAGGATTGGCAGCCTACACAGAACATAATTTTGCGTTTATCAAACAAATGAATGCATATTGTTGCAGTTTAATTTATTGTTTCAAATAACATAATACATAACTAAAAGCATTACCAAAGCTTTATAAAATGAAAAATATAAAATAAGTGATAAGTTATAAATATACAGTTCTAAAAATTAAAAAGTACATCAAAATACCACTAAAATTTTCTAAATGGAAATAATTGCAATTCTTTTTAACTATTTGATTATTTTAATCATTCTATTTTAAAAGATCTATAAACTAACTTCTTCCTTGAATAATTTTCCAATACACCATAATAAATTGTTGATTATAACATTTAAGTATACAAGGAGCAGTTTAGAGTAAATTAAACACTTTTTCAAAATGATGAAATGCAAGTCACAAAAATGAGTATGGCTTTTGGAAGATTTATGCCAGTTTTGTAAAAAGCCAAAAGTTTATTTTCCTAAAGTTTTTCAATGGTAATGGTAAAAGAGCTTTTAAAATAGCATCTAAATATCTGCCTCTACTTTGATTAAAAAAAAACTAAGCATCAGATAATAAAAACATACATAATTTCTAGTGTTTTTATAGTTTATTCATCTGTTTAGCATTCAAATCTTTCACACTGACTACAATGCTTTCTATATAAAAAAATTCACCTAATATTTTAACTATATTCATAAAGTGACTATTTACATAAAACCCAACCACAATAAAAATTATTCTTTTTTTAAGAATTCTCTGTATCACCCTATTTCTCTCAAAAATAAAAACAAGTCTTACATTAATTTTTTCTCAAAAAGACAGACTTTTTTCCCCAGTTGTCTTATTTTTCCTTTACATACAAAAACAGTATACATTTATATTCAATCCTAAATTAATATTTTATACTTAAATAACTCTGATGTGTGTTATAAAAAGGGACTAATTAAATGCATCAACCTAGCTAATGATTTTTGATACACAAGAATATGAGATTTTTTTAAAAAGGAGAAACAAGATAACTAAATACAGCACCATTAACCTACCACTGAATTTAACTATATATAGCAAAGATATACGTATAAACATATGCAAAACTAACAAAATAAACACAATGTAAAAAGTGGAAAACTTAGTTAAGATATTAATATCAGAAAAACTCAAATCTCAAATATTCAAAAGAAACGGTTAAACTTTTACTGTTTAGATAAATATCACTATTTATTGACATTCATAATCTAACACAGGAGTGGCCAACCCAAGTGACCTCGAGGGCCACTTCTGAAAAACTTTACAATCCCGTGCGCCGCATATAAAAATATATATCTTCATATTAAGATTTGGATCCATTACAAACATTTGTTGGAGTGAAAATTTAAAACAGACTGATATATTATTGCTTTCATTGTTTTTCATGTATACAAACATAGATAATATAATAATGCAATGATCAAATAATATTTAATTTATTTAATTAGTGAGATATCTGTTTCTCAGCTCTTTCACTTAGTTTTTGCAAGTCGATCTCAATGCATGTGTATTTGTGTATCATAATTGATGCTGCAGATTTTCGTGTGTTAAGTTTGAGCATGATTTATGTTTGATAAATTTCAATTTAGAAAAAAAAGATTCGCAGTAACAAAAGCAATGTGATAAAATAATAACAGTTATGGGATTTATTTTTTACGAAAAAAAAATCTTTAAACAAAAATATTGTACAAAATAGTCAAATTTTGTAAAGTTGTAAAGAATCTCGCAGGCCGCAAAATTATTCAAGGCTGGCCATGGGTTGGACACCTCTGATCTAACAAAACAAACAAAATGAGTATCTAACATTAACAGGATTACAGAAACTACAGTAATTCATCACATTTAAAACAATTTACCTCGTGTTTTCGGTAATTAACAAGAATTGTCAGCAACAGAACAGCATCATAACCATGATGTTGCCTAGATTTTGTATCATTCAATAACTAGAATGGTGGGAGAAAATTATTATTATTATTGCTAACATAAATATATAAATTACATAAATCATCATTCCCTAAGATTTTTGGGGACTCCTAACTTATCATAGGGTATCCCAATATTTTGTAATGTAATCATAATTTGCTGGGACACCTAAGCTGCTTGAAAGCTTTTCATATGCAAAAATGTGCAATGTATGTCACTTTGAATGTTAGCTTTTGCGAACTTGAACAATATATGCTGTTTTGCCCCAGTAAGTAGAGTGGCATACGTCACTTTATCAATGAATGTGTTAAGTAACACATACTCTAATTTTTCAAAGATTTATTATAAACATTACACATTTTAGAATCCCAGTCAAGCGATGACACTCTATTCTCCAAACTTCCACACCACACCAGTGTCAGTACTTGAAACTTCAACTGATTTTAATGTGTACCACAGCAGGTCTTCAGGAGCACAGGAATCGACAACACAAGCCACAATCACTCTGCTCAAAGACTCAAAACAAAAAGTACCTTATTATCACATTTGTTTCCAAAAATTATTCTAGATTATCTTCTAAATGAAAACTGTCAGAATCATGGATCTTCAAACACTCTTGTCATTTGAGATATTCCACTGTGAATACAAACGACATACTTTTACTTATGAAATAGAATTTCGTTTAAAAAATGTCAATGAATCACTAGTTGCATAAAATCCCAAATATGTGTCGACCATGACAGTTTGCTCTTGGGATATAAAAATCTGCACAATATTACAATGATGGTTACAAGAGTTATAAAAAAATATTTCATGTAATAGATGTGATTCCTGAGTGTCATATAATGAAAAATTAAGAGCAGTTATGGAAGTGCAATTTGTCTAAAAAGGAGAATGATAAAAAAAAGTGACTTATAAAAGTGAGAGATTGAGCCTATTTAACATGTATATATTTTCTAAAACAGCTTTTAATTTTAAATCCATTTTTAAGAGAAATTGAATTTTTCAAACTTTTAAAATGATTAATAATTTCTCATATCTTTCTCAAATTTGAAGAAAATATTTTTCACACTGTCCTTGAGAATTTGAACTAGAGCTTTTGAGTGAGTGACTGCAGAGTTTATTGGTAAAAGAACTGATTTTGCCTAATTTTAAATACCATAAAGATTTAAAAACAAACTGAAAGTATAATATAAAAATAATGTGATATAAATAAGGTATGTTTAAAACGTAAAATTTATTAAAATCAATAAACCTGATGTATAAATATTACACAATTATTAAACATCAGGAAAAATTCTTATTAATAAAGTAAGAAAAGGTATATCAAAAACTATGTAAACTATGAAGAGGATTAAATAAGAATACAAGAGATTGAAACATGAATGTTTAATTTTTTTCGATTTCTGATCGGTGTCATATCATACAGGAAACCAGATTTCACAAGAGCCAATCTTGTAATGTGATTTGTCTATATTGTAGAGGATCATTCGTTTATTCATCTTTTGACGAACAATGAATAAATAAAACTTGGGGGCTAGTGGGTTATCATTTTTATTTTCATTGTGAACTTATTTCCTTTTTTGTGCACTTTCCTCTATTTTTTGCGCTGTTTTAAATTCTGTACTGCAGTAGATGCAACAGAAGTAGGTTGACCATTAGAGATGTGTAGGCTGCAATATCAAGTAGAACAAACACCTGAATTTCAGTTCACAGGGTGGCAAATTTGTTCTTACTTTGACTAAAAGTAATGCTACAAATAATGTAAATATTTCAAAAATCCTAGATCAAGTCCCGCATAAAACTCACACCTATAGATAAACAAAACAACAAAAAAGCCTTTTTCAAGAAAAGATGTTCTGAAAATATGCTATCTTCGTCTCATTTTATGCCGAAAAAATTGCATTTAAAACAAATTTTAAAAATGTTTAAATTATAAAATAATAAACAAATTTTTATGTATATTCTAATTTAGGTGACACTAAATATCACAGGAATTATTCCATATTATATATGCTTTTTTAAAACCATGGTTCTAAAGTTAGATAATTAATCCTTATTTTTCTTAAAATTCAATAATGGTGCATGAAAAATGCCCATCAAATTATGCACAAGTAAATAATTTCAACAATTGCTTAATTTCTCATTACATAAATATAACTAAGATATCTTTAATATAAACAATACTTATATATCTAAAAGATAATGAATAAAAATGTAAAGAGCTATACTTGTATGATCGCTTCAAAGGCACTATTCAACATAAGATATTCCAAAAGTGTATTCTGGCTCACATTTTCAGTGGCCTAAAACAAAGAATTTTAATCAATAATTACAAAAAAAAATCAAGATAAATTAGGTATGAAATGTGCTCATAATATTAATAAATATTATATTGATTTATAAAATGATTATAATTGATAAAATGATTTAAAGCCATGGAAATTCACACATACAAAAATATTTTAAAGCAAAAAAACATAAACACCATTCTATGCCAAAATTTGTGGTATCAAATAAGAATCAAAAATAGTCTTTAACAATTAATATGCACATGCAAACTAATAAAAATTATGTTTCTGTTGCATGAGATAAAATAAATTTTTCCCTCCCAACAAGAGCTAAACTTGAAATTACCATATATTATCATTATCACTCTCCCTAATCTAGAAGAATGATTTAGAAATACATTCCATTTGGTAAAATTTTCAGCGGAGACAGAAAAAATATTTCTTTTTAAGCAGAAATAATTAATTATAATAAATAAAAGTACAAATAAAGAAATTGCAGTGAAGAAGTGAATTCATGAATTTACAGCACCTTGGCATTTATCATTTCAACTAAAAACATTACAAATCTTTATTTATTAATAAGATTTTATTCCATTTCCTCATATGTTATAAATAATTTATATCAATTTATTTTTGGAATATTTTCAATAATTTAAAATAAGGGTGCCAAACACACACTCCACAAAACATAGAAACATCTAAGTGATAATTAAATATGTACTTATGTTAAATTACATGAAAAAATTTAATGATTATTATTTTTTTTAACCCATCATATCCAGAATGGCTTTAACAAAACCAAGCAGTAGCTCAAATAAATTAAAAAAGGCAAGCAAACATTATAGTTTTAAAATAGTGGGCTTTTTTGTGAAATAGTAAAATAAATTGCTCAATATATTACATTAGAGTATCAAAATAGTATATTAGAAGTCATAATGGAAAAAAATTAATATGACAGTAATGAAAAATTAATGTGGTAAGAAAATTTCAAAATACTCAAGCAGCAACTGAAAAAGCAGTCAACGTTTTCTAAAGTTATACAAAAAAGTGTGGTAGTGGTGGTGCATAGAAGCCACATCTTAACAGATTTGATAATTAAACACTGACTGAAATGAATTTACTGAATGTTTTACTGAAAATGAATTTATAAAGTGATGTCTAATCAAAGCTGCAGAAATTGTTCAGTACACATGAAGGCTTTTCACACACAATCTACTATTTCAAAATATAATTACAGAAATAATTATTAAGCCAATAATTTAAGATATCCGATAAAAATAAAACCATCTAGTTTCAAAGTTTTATATACAGATGAACTAGTTTTTGTGTAGTTGATAAAAACCCCATAAAAATAACCGCACAAAAATATTCAAAAATTTCATGAATTCTTAAATATAACAAGACAATTCGTCGAAATACTGCAGATTTTTTTTATGCGGTCACACAAAAATAAAATCGCGTAAAAAAAGGACCACACAAAAACAGGTTCTACTGTATTGCCTGTGTCCAGAATATAAACATGAGGGGCTTAGGAAACAATAAGCTATTTCTTCATGCATGCAAGATGAATTCTAATACTTTTGATGAATTAATACTAATGCATAACATTTACACAGGACAAGATATATTTGTGTTTGTGATACACTATAAAAATACTGTGCCTCAAAGAGATAGATTCTGTAGTTAAAGATGAAGCTCCTAGAATGACTGGAAAAAAAAAGTAGTTTCTTTTACTTGACTGCAAAAAAAGAAAGAAAAAAACCAGGGAACGATAAGTGAAACGTATGAATGGCCCAAACTTCGAACAGGCGAAAAGAGTCTCCATACCAGTCAGCAAGTGCCATTGCTCAGCAACTGTGTACAGCAACAGGGTGACAAGACTGTGGCCAGACGTCGTAACAAAGGTGGCCCCTGTCCACCCACCATCCTAAAAGCTGTATCTCTTTGAAAGTTCGCAATCAACGGCGCCGTTTATTGTGATATAAAGAGCACGAAAACTGAACGTTTCATTAATTGAGTCATGTCCTCTTTATCGAGGAGAGTCGTTTCAGCGCCACAAGAAATTATCAACACCAATTGATCTGAAGAGAGGTGTTATGGTGGTCCTGGAGTTACCGTCTGGGGATCTCTATGTTTTTGACAGAAGCTCTGTAACCAGAGATCGCTATTGTAAGGAGGTAATCCTTCCCTGTGTGCATCTGTTCTGAGTATGGAGAAATGGTTCAAATAAACCACAGCAGTAAGGGGGAGGGCATATCCCATACTAAGGAACATCTGCTTGTTCTTCCTCTTGGACTGACAATGATGTGTAACGATACTATGAGTTCAATTATTCCTTTATTAATTCCATACTATACACATTGTATTCATATTTGCCCAAGCATGCTTTCGTCATAATTTAAATAGAAAGTGCTGTCTCTCATTTCTGAAATGTATGTTTCTTTCAGATAATTTCTCGTGAAATTATGACAAAAAAAACCCCCATTGCTTAAGTTTTGCACACCAGTGTACATTAATCCTCTAAGTGGATACCTTCCTCCTGAAAAGTTATTCCGAAAGCGTTTTACACTTATTTTGCTATTCCCTTCAAAAATGCAACAGACTTCAATTCTTTTCCCCTTTTGGAACTTGGGAGGTCGAACGGAGACAATTTTATGACCTAGTTCGGTTCCTTTGTCAAGTAAGAACCAAGAGATCAATCGTTTACAGCTAGCTGTTAAGTTGCCTTGGGCAATCTTGTATGAAAACTGTAGTTCTACTGTGTCGTTTTCCCCATAGATTCAGTCACAGTAAAATTAAAACAAAATGCAGGGTAAAAAAAAACATGAAATAAATGGCGTGTTAAAAGTTGAAAAATAGTTATATTTTCTTCAAACAAAATTTATTTTTCTCTGTCATTTTTTAAAAATTAAAAAAAATATCTTGGTATTGCGATTTGAACCAGAAAAAAGCATCCTGTATTCATTTTTGAATATGAGAGTAAGAAAACGCGCTCACTTTCCTGTTTTTAAAAAAAGTTATGAGGTAAAAAGAGTAAAGGCCCTATCTTTTTTTTTTAAACATTAAGACAATAAATGGTGCATATATTTATGAAATAAAACAGATCTTTGTCTATTCAATTATATTTTTAATTTAGAATAACATAAAAAATGATTTCCATACTTTTAATTTATTTAAATTTAAATCATATAAATGATATTTTTATGTTAAATGAATATTTTTTTGAAAAAATCTAAATTTTCATTCCTAGTGCTCTCCTTTTCGAACTCCTTGTATTAAATAAAAATATCTTTTCTACATCGGCATTTGTGATGGACATAACACACTTTCAGTCAATTTTTAATTTTAATGGGGGATATATACTCAGGAACATTGAAAATAGCGACCCTAGAAGAAAGCATCGGATTGAAATGAAATTTAATACACATAATGACACAGATGAGAGATTCACTTGATCTCAAAAACAAGACAATTGAACGAATACAGGGTGTGCAATGACACAAATACTGGGCAACTTCAAAAGTCATTCAGACTCATTCAGTCACATTCAGTCAATAATTTTTAATTTTAATGGGGGATATACTTCTTCAAATGCGCATGACAGTACTTCTAACCATTTTCTACTCAAGTTAAATTTCTTATCTTTCTGTTTCTTTTATTACAAGGAAAAATGTCACACATCGATAACTACATTTTCACACAATTCAGTCATTACAAATTCTATTGTGAGAAAAATTCTCCCTAATTAATTTTGTCTTTCAAAACAGTACACTTAAAACAATTTTGTTCAGTGAAGTTAACCAACAGTTACAAAATGTATCCATACCAAATTTTAAAAACAATTTTAACATTTGGAAATGTATCCTGTATTAAATTTTTCAGTATACACAAATATTTCCTGCTGTAGGGAAGATATAGTATGAGATGTGGTGTGCAGTTGTGAAAGAATGTTTTCGTACGTGTAGACTATTTTTGAAAATTTAAATATCTCTGAAGCTGATCATATAACTGCAAATGAGCCTTATTTTAATGTGTGCTGGTATCAAAGTTAAACACTTTACAATATTAAACAACCTATGGGTTTATACTCAATATCAAACTATTCGCAAAATGAGTGTGTGTGTGGCTTACAACTTCTATTCAAATTGTAAAGAAACTGAAATATAAATATATCTTACTGCAGTCAAAAATATTCATAATATGTAAGTATCCTATTTCCCCACTTATTTCTGTACATTTTAAAAACTGTAGCTGAATGCAATTTTTTATATTTATAAACGAGGCATAACAGCTCACAGTCGTAAAAATGTCTTTATCATTTTTAAATATACTACTATAAAACGTATATATGGATTGTAAGATCAGTTGTAAAATTCTAAAAGCTTTTAGAGGAGCTAAAAACATGTAATTTTGGATTGATTAAATTTTTAATATAATACACAAATATACATGTTATTAAGCAAATACATTTGAAAAATCAAACTTCCTTCTGAAATAAACGTAATTGAAAGAAAAATGTTTAATTGCAAATGAGTGGAAATACATGGTTATCTAAGGGGTATCCCTAAAGTGAGGTAATCCTCAAACTTAAGACTCAAACTCAGTGGCACAACAATCCATGAGGGCCAGGAACTACTGTGCCCATCATAATACACGTGACCATTGGACGCTGAGGTGCATGAACAGATGTCCCGATTTGGTGGTCTGTCTGAAGAGAGACTTTCAGTGTATAAGACCCGAAGCAAGCTTGGTACTCATTTATCGACACAATGTAGCGGGGATGAAAGGCAGAGTCGACCTTGCGCAGCCCGTTAATAGAACCCCAGACCTGTGGTGGGGAAGCACTATACACTACCACTCGATCCTATTTGGTGAAAAATAAAATTTAATGTTAAAATCTTATATAAATCCCTAATGAATGAGGGAGTCCAAATTTTTTTTTCACGTAAACTGTTTAGACGGAAATGGTTAATTATGAACATTTCACAAGTTGCATAAATTAAAATTAACCGTTATAGTTAACATAAATTTTAAGGGTGCAAAAGGTGTATGTCGGCTGCACGAATTAATTTTAAAAGGAATACGGTTACGAAAAAGTAGTACAAATCTATCTAAAGTAGGGTTGGTTACCTTACATATTCTCAAACACAACAATGTATTGGAAGCCAATTCCACAATTCGTTGTTATAAAAATGTATGGAAAATTACACGATTTATTTTTGCATTTGTAATTTATATATATAATTTTTCCTAGGAACTTTAAAAGCTAGAGCGGCATCCATCAAAACCACGGTTCTCTCTGTTTTTCCAGATCGCCCCTGACTAAGCCAGCTCTGCCATAGTAAGTGAAAATGCCGGATTTTGTTTGTCAAGATCATTTTATAGCAGACTGCATTTTTCATGCATTTTAGATGGTCGTTTTATATTTTCTACATCAATATCTTAATGTCTGAATTTAAAATTACATAAAATTCTTGACATTCGCATCAATGACCATGATAATTTTTATTAGTATATGAATGTGTCATCAAACGATTACATGACTATAATATTAACATATTATTTTAACCATTTAATTAATATTAAGTATAACATAACTCACACAAATTTTCTGAACTTTAAAATAAATATTTTGAAAACTACTTCAGATATACTCAAAATTTTTCATTCCTACGCTTTAGCTTCTCAGTTTTGCTTCTATGTAAGAATTTATTGTAATTGTATATTCATCAATTTTTTTAGTATATTTTTTGCTTTTAGCATGCAGTTTTCAACTGAATTGTATGAAATCTTCGAAATATATTAAAATATACCAAAGAAGCTATATAATAAAATTTGAAATTTTTATTATACTCATACAATTGCTAAAACTTATGGTAAATAATTTTTAACTGCGCGATGCATTTTTTTTTTCGAAATTTCAAATGGAATTTCTAACATAAAATTTCTAGCTTTATACGGTCGAGATTTCAAAAAATATCCAGATTTTAATTACTTATTCAGTTAGCCTTTAAAAAAGATAAATGTTGAGGTATTTTGTATAAATAGATATTTTTGAACAATAATTCGAATGTTTTTGAATAGCTCGAATTTAAAATTGATTTTTATGTCTATTTATATGCATAAATGTCTACTGTAAATGTTTCCGTATATTTTTGATTACCATTTATTCAAACATTCAAGTTATAAAAAAAAAAAAAATGTGTGAAAATCTTCATTCATGTTGTCTTTGATGTAAACTGAAGTTCAAGCACTTAAACTTCAAATATAATTCGGTGTATTTTAACAATATATAACTAGGCACTGTACTTAAACTTCCCTGAACACTTAGGCTTTGAAATCTAAAAAAAAAAAAAAAAAAAAATTAATAAATCTTGTAAGAAAATATTTCAAATGATTTGATGAAGTTTAAATTTATTCATTTTTAGTGGTTGGAAAATTGAAAAGGTTTCAAATTTTACAGAGTTTGGTGTTTTATTAATTTTTTCGGGTATCTTATAATAAAATAATCATGTTTCAAAACTGAAAGCTTTGATTAAAATAAGAAAAATGAAGCGAAAGAATATACTTAAAAAAGATAATTTGTCTAACTATATAAAATAGCAGATTGCACTGACACGCTCCAACTTGTTACAGTTTCAAATTAATATGAAACCAAAAGGGAATTGTAACATATTTTACTTATGTGCGTTGGGACTTTTCAAAACTTTTAAAATACGATGTAACAAATAAACACTTCCTGGGGTCTAAAGAAATTTCCCCTCGATTTTTTACTATTGCCCCAAGGTCAAAACACGGGGTTTCCTGCGAGCCATAAAACTTCCTATCAGTGTCCTGCTGTGTTGCTTCCACCGTCCCCAATTATCTTTCAAGATGTTAAACCTTTAAAAGGGGGTGAGTGAGTTAATATTAACGTCGCACTGTTCAGCTACACGAGGGCTTTTGGCGACGGACCACGTAATTTTGAACCATGGTCAAGTGACGTGGACGACATCCGAGCTGGCACCCCCCTCTCCTAACTACCACACCACACCAACGGGAGGACGTTTCAGCTCTCGACAGATTTAACGTGCATCGCTGCCCTACACGGTGGGTCTTTAGTGGCACTGGGATCGAACTCGTGACCAGGCAAGCCACGATCCGATACCTATACCACTCGGCTACCGCGGCCCCTTTAAAAGGGGGAAAGGATTTCAGAAAAGGGCGGCTAACCCGCTTTTGAAAACGTTACTTGAAGGCAGAAAAATCCGTGCAGTGCATATTCGAAGCATCTTTACACTGACGGAATTTTCCGTGCTATCCGGTTAGAGGGTTAAGAAGTATTATGCATAAATGTAATGAACATGCAACATGTATTAACACATATTAAAAAATCAGTTATTTCATAAAATCTTGAGGTTTAAATTGGTGAGAGTTTTATCTGCATTCATAAATTAATAAAACATTGATAACTCCGGTCAGTCATACTATGCTGAGGTAACATTGGCTATCTACTGTACAAGTCTGAAACAATTTTATGATTGGAAAGAAAGGGTATGTTAGGTCGTAATCAGTAAAAATCAAGACACAAGCCTGTTTGACACATTAGTTACAAAATCTATCCTTTATGTACGATAATAAAACACTTATGTATTAAATTCACAATTGTATGGAAAAGATCAAATCATTACAAATGAGTGTGATAAAGTTAAACTATTCAAATGCTAGCTAGTTCTACACTAAAAGAAGTTAAAAATGAAAATTTAACATACTTTTTTACTCTTTAAACGAACTGCAGGTGAAACTGCATAATTTAAAATTACACAGATACAACAGTAAGCCTTAGAAATGAAGGAAACAAAAGTTGTAGATTTTAAATAATTGAAAATACGCTTTTTTGTTTTCTTCAATTTATTCAAAAAATATAAAATAAGCACTGCGTGATTCAGAACTAAATGCAAAATTCAGTGAACCTAGTATACAACATATCTGCAAACATTAATCTGCCAGATTTGAAAACACTCAAAATTTAAACATTGTATTAAGAGAAAAAAAATTCATGACACTGTGACAGTATTTTAAAAGCTACTTTTTTATACTGATTAGTTCATAGTTTGTAAACAATTTTCTATGTTTAGGTGAAAACATATATAAACATTAACAACCATTACTGATAAATTTTTGTTTGATTGAAATAAACTTCCCACATTATGAAGGTATTCTTTCTACAGCTCCTTACAAGTTTACAATAAACTGGTGTTAAACATTTTAAGTGTAAAAATCAAGTTAAAAATAGTATTTTTCAAGAAAAATAATCATTTAGAGCAAGACAGTTTTGAAATGAAAATTGCTCCATAATTATCATTAATTTTATGACAAAATCCTTACTAATATTATAAATGTGAAAGTTTGTGTGGATGTTTGGTACTCTTTCATGCCAAAACAACTGAATGGATTTTAATGAAACTTGTCAATAATATAGCTTATACATCAGAATAACACATAGGCTATAATTTATAAAGATATTGTGTGAAGTGTCCAAAATAACGATAATTGTCAAGAAAGTAGGAAAAAATTCTGCCATATGCAAAAAAGCTTGCGACAGCATATATCTATCTTTTATGTGTGAAGCAAAACTTGGCATTTTATTTTGTCTACAACAGGCGCCAGGAAGTGCAAAAGCCTGAACAGGCGGAGTATGAAGCTGTTTACAATTTTAACATAAAATAAACAAACAAAAAGTAATATTAACATATTACAATTCCAGATATAAATTATTTATACTATTTTAAGCGTTCATTACACAAAATTTGTATCAATGCCCTACTTTTTCGTAACAGAGATCAGCTTTGGAAGGTGTTTTCAAAAATCGACCCACAAGAGAGTTACGGGAAGTTATAGATAAAAAAAATCCTTTTTATCAGCTATTAGACCTACAGACTTAAAATTTAACAAACAGGGTTTTTTTTTGTTTAATTTGCACTTCAGGTAAAATTTACTCATTAAAAACTTCTTTTTCCTTCAATCTGAATTGTTTAATTTTTCAATTCACTCGTGCGAAGAACGGGTAAAACAGCTAGTTTATTATAATTACATGGTTAGTAAAATTGAAAACAAATGGTAATGAAAAAGATAATTTCAGTAAAATAATAATGTATTTGTTTTTTTAAATATTTCTTAGTAACTTCTGACACAAAGTACCAAGATGAAACATTAAAACAGCAATTTCATTCATGAATTACATAACAAAACATTTTATGTGTCTAAGGAAACATAATTTAATATGACAATACAAAATACATACTTACAGTAACCAAAATAAGTAAAAATTTCAATACTAAGCATTTCAGACTTGATGGATATTCATGACAAAGGATTTGTGATAGCTGTTCAATCAGAGTCTAAGAATAGAAGGTGCTATAAATAATGAGTTAATAAATTATCTCGTGTGAAAACACATTTTAAAACAGAGCTACATTTTGATATAAAAATACCTCAGTAGTTTGTCGCAAGTAAGAAAAATAATAAATTCAATTAAATCAATTGCATTTCTAAAAGATCAAAACATATCAATAACAAATAAAACGTCTAGGAAACAATTCTTTGTAAAAAGAATTTGTCAAAATGAGTTTTTTAAGGTAATGATAATGCCTAATTTCTCATTTACAAATGCAAATACTTTTATTATGTTAGTTGGAAAAGAAACTTCATGATAAAGTACATATTACATTTATTTTCACCTTGTTTGGAGAACTTTTAATCTGATTGTTTTAAAATTAGAATGCAGTTACAATTGAAAGACTTTATATATAACACAGCATATAACATCAATGAGAAGTAATGCTTTCAAAATACCGTAAAATAAATCAATTTCTTTTTTATCTTTTTATGCATGTTTCTCAGTATGCATAATTTCTATCAGTTTTTCACTTTGCTTTTCATAATAACTATTCATTATATACTATTTTCTTTGACATTAAAACAAGTGGATGTCATTCTTATTAAATATCTATGCATACATTAAACTACTTTTACACATCTTAAAAGTCTTCTTAAGAGAAGTCTTCTTAAGTCAAGTCTTCTTAAAAGAAATAAATATCACCTGCATTAAATGCTCAGCTGAACTGAAGCCTATTAAAAGATTGATCACATCAAAACCGTAATCACCATGGGCTTTTCCGTACACACCACGGACCAGAGCACACAATGTCTATAAAAAAGATAGGGAAATACATTTAAAACTATTAGTTTTTTAAAATTTCTTTTAAAAATAGTCAGTAGAATGAAAAAATACTAGAACAAATTAATAATTTTTGAAGTGATAACTTCTATTGGCGTGTTTTGCTGGAGAGTGAACTTGAATTAATATCATACTTGGTTATGTAACGCTCATTAGGCTTTTTTCGTTCTTTAGTCGGACAAACACACCCCTAAAAAGGAAACTACCTACCACTCTGAAACGCAGTAGTTTGCCCCTCCCCATACGCTGTAAAAGTAAAGTTCCTAGCTTCGATGAAAGAGGGGCTTCCCTCCCCGCCACCTTTCTATGGAAATGAATGTGGGATTATTTCTAATCCTAGTTGAAGCATGAAAATGAAACATAATATTTTTAAAAAATAGGCTTGAAGAGAAAGAGAAATCCTACACTAAAATTAAACATAAAATGTAGAAAAAAGGAAACTTTTATAGAACTAAGTAAATAGTATTATCATTAGCAATATTGCAGTGATCTTAAGAATAAAAATCCATTTTTGTAAGTGAATCAGAATAGCAATGAACAAATAGTTCTATTAATCACATTACTTAAATATACTCTGAGTCTTAAAAGAAAATTAAAACAATTAATAATTTAAAATAACAAAATTAAGTAGACAGATATTAAGAAAAAGTTACATTAAATAATTTAAATACAAGAAAACAAAATATAATTAAGACTTTCCTTGCAGCAGCACCGGATATATTTGTACAAAACTGTCATACAATGACAAAAGAGCTAGTATAAGCCAGAGATTATGTGATATAAATCTTCTGATTAAATCCATTTTTAAAAGTTTTGAACTAGATTCCTCTCTTCCCAATTAACTACCTGTCTTACTATACCTTTGCTTAAACTAATTCATGGATAGAATTAAATATGGTTAAATTATAACCAAAATTCACAAAGCCGGATTGGGACTTCTGAACAAATTACCTATGATTTTAAGTGGGAATTTTACAGTAGATTTTAAAAAAGGCAAATCAAAACCTTTAGTTGATTTTTTAAAATCAAAATTCAATTTAATTATATCAAATGATCCCAATGAAGCACAAGGAAGTACAGAACAATGCTTGACAGAGTTTTTTTTATAGATATTTAAATAAAATTTTGAATCTCTAAAGGATTTATAACCTATTTCAGCTACCATAAACCTATAGTTTCCTTCTTAGAATACAAGTAATTCACCTCAAATATGACTGTATATTTCACACAAAAATATTGCTTTATGAGTACAGAAACATGAATAAATAATTTTATAGGACAATACTAACACCCCTTTGTTTTTTATTTCACCTAACTAATCCCTGAAATAACATTACAAAATTTGAAGTTATTACTTCTATAGTATCGTCATAAGCACAGACTTTTTTTGTACAGATATCCGGAAATTAATATTATGTATCACCATAAATAATCAAAAAAAAAAAAAAAAAAAAATTACAAATTTTCTATGTAGCCAAAAAATGCAATTTAGAATTCAAAATAAAAGGGAAGGGCCAGTATTTTATTAGTGAACAATAATAGCAAAGACTAGTGATAGTTTCATACTCAGAATTTTTATAAGATTTAAATATATTAAATGCTGCTAAATCCATTTTACATTTTATGCTAATTTGAACCTAAAAATATTAACATTTTTTAAATAAAAAGTGAAAAGGATGATCATTAATTAAATATATCTCATTACTACAAATTTTGCAACAAAAGATGGTAAGATGGTTTGTTTTATATCCTAGTAACCCCCTCCTTTTATGTTTTGGGAAAGACAAAATTGGCTAATATTCAAAATAGCAGTTTTTCCTCATAGGAGGAGGTACTGCAATGAAGAATAATACATATTTTTACAGTAAAAGGATATTCTGAGCATATAAGTCACAGAAATGAGATATACTTCTAATGTATTAATATCATACAGTCCATAAGACATGAGGTTTCGTTTGAACAATTCACAGTAACACACAACAAACTTTTTATTAAAAAATTAATATCAAAAATACATATAAGAAATCTTCTTGCTGATGTAACATATGCTTCAAAATAGAATTTTCTGATACAAAATATTAAATTAATAGTACCCAAATGCATTAGTATAATCTTCCCCCAAATAATAATACAAAGAAAGAACCTCTCTTTGTCTAAACTTTAAACTAAACTCTAAACTCAGTGAAGCAATGGCTCATAGAGGGCTAAGGCCTACTGTGCTCATCTCAGTTTTCACAAACTTGGGCACTGAAGTGCATCAGCAGATATACCAGTCAGGGGGTCAGTCTGACGCGAAACCCCCAGTATTTAGTTCCCCAGCAAGCCGAGTATTCATTTATCAACCCATTGAAGATATGAAAGGTTGAGTCAACCTTACCCCGCTCGTGGTTTGAACCCCGGACTTGTGGTGTGGAAGCGTGATATTCTATCACTCAGCCACAGGGTATAACTAAACTAAACTAATTTAAACTAAAATAATATAAGAAAAATTCAACTTAATCTATAACAAAGACTTTAAACCAAATTCTATACTTTTTAAGAAAAGAAAATACCTGCAGAGCATTCATACAGCGTATCTGGTTTCCATCTTTTAATATTCGAACACATTGATAAAATAAATTATTAATTGTATCCTGAAATAAAGAAATATGTTATTTAAGTATATTAAATTATATAGATAAAAAAGAAGGGAGATAAAACAAAGTTATAGAAAACTTATTCTATAATGTATGTTGTACGTAAATTACATATTAGATCAGTATTTGAATGAAAAAACTGGCATAGAGGTAATTGGTCCAAACATCTACATATATTATATATATATATATATATATATACAGGAGAGAGGGGAAGTATGACACTCATTCATCATGAAATCTCTGGAGCTGTTAGACATACAGACTTGAAATTTACCCAGTATGTTACTTTTGTTGAGTAAAGATAAGTTAAGAATGGGTTTTCCAGAAACTGATTCGCAAGGAGGTTGAGGGGGATTATATTAAAAATTAACGTTTCTGAACGGCAGGACCCCAAAATTTGGAATTTGACAAATACGTTTCTTTTGTTGAGTATAAATCCGCTAAGAATGGGTTTTGCAAAAATCGTATCCCAATGTGAGACACAGGGGCATAAAAGGAAAATGTGTATTGTCATTTTAGAAAGACAAACCCTGCAATTTTAAAATTATAGCTATAAGAAAATTTTTCAATACAATCAAAAGATTAATGTCACGATTTAAATATGAAAAGCTTACAAAAACAATATAGTCATACAACATCATGAAATACCCAGAAAAGTGGTCAGGTAATGGATGGTATTAAAGTATTCGGTAATCTCTAATGGGCATATAATAAATGAACAAGTCTATATTAACTTTTTTGCAAACAAGATGCTTTAAGTAAGAAACACATTTCAATTTCTGCTTTTTTAAAAAATTACATGGTTCTGTACTCTCTTCTAAATCTTTCACCAGTAAAAAACCTCAATGGATATACAGAAGGCATTTTATGATGGCATGTACATGGGAATACAGCCTAATGGTTCTGAAACGTTTTCCTAATGCACCCCATGGTCATGAATTCAGGTCAGGTATACCACTTTGATCATAATTCAAACAAGCCTTAAAATATACTTTTAAATGGAGGTTTTTCATGTGCATTTTATATGCCAGTGATTATGATTTCCATGCTGCCAAATTCTGAAGCATATGAAAAGAATTATTTTTTGTTATTAGAAAATCAGTGAGTGAATATTAACGTTGCACTGTTCAACTACACAAGGACTTTTGGCGACAAACCTCGTAATTTTGAACCATGGTCAAGTGACGAGGATGACACCTGAGCTGGCACCCCCCTCTCACAACTACCACACCACACGTGGGAGGATGTTTGAGCTCTTGACAGATTTAACGTGCATCGCTGCCCTACACGGCAGGTCTTTAGTGGTCCTACGCTCAAACTCATGGCATGCCTGCCATGATCCGATACCTTGACCACTGGGCTACCGCAGCCCTATTAGAAAATCAGACTGAATACAGGAATGACTGTTACCTAATATATTCCTCATTCAATCAAGCAGGGGTGGCTAAACATTTGGGATGCGTGGTCTACTCCACATTTAAAAAATCGAAGGCGGTCTACCAATTGCAGAGCTAAGTTAATGCAATGTACATGTTTATGTATTTATTTTCAGTAACAAGAAAAATGGTAAATTATCTAATTTTTCTAAAAAAAACTTAATATTAATATTAACAAAATAAAAATTTACTGACGAAAATAATCAAAGTATTCATACATCAAAAATTGACCATCCTATTCACTTCGTTTAGTTGAAATTTGGCACTGTATATCTGCAACAAGTTTATCATATTAAAGCTGGTACAAGCTCATTGTGATGCATTAACATGAAATTAAATGTTCATCTGTTAAACGCAATCAATGTTTAGTTTTTATGGAGTTCATGGTTGAAGAAGCAGATTCACAAAGATACATCGATCCAAAGTATGATTTTAAATACAAAATCAATTTGTAAATATTTGGAAACGTTTCCTCAGAAATTAATTTCCAAAAATCAGTATTATTTGGATTTAAGAAATATATTGCATCTTAATTTCATAATTTTTTCCTCGACCGTGACTGATGTGGTATCTATTAAATGCCCTATTTTTTCAGATACTCCAATGTTGACATTTTCATTAAATGGAAATTCATAAAATTGAGTATTTCTTCCAACCTAATTAAGTCAGTGAATCTTCTTTCAAATTCTTCAAATAAAACATCTAAGTGTTCGGCGAAGTCTTCAAAGTCTCGGTTTGGATTATGGATGCACTCTTCCTCCATGTTTTCTTAATTGAGATGCATACCTTTTTATCGTTTCTTTGAAAGTCTTAATCGTGCTCATTATGTCTGTTAAACATTTATTCTTTCCTTGTAGATTTAAGTTTAAGTCGTTAAGTTCTGCAGTGATATCGCAGAGAAAAGCTAGATTCATGAGCCATTTCTCATCTTCCAATTCAGTAATGTGCTCTCCTTTCATTTGTGGAAATTTTTTTATTTCTGGTAACAGAATACGAAATCTTTTTAAAAAAGCCCCACGGCTTAGCCACCTAATGTCTGTGTGCAATAAGAGATCTCTGTACTCTGATTCAGTTTCTTCCAAAAGCGCACGAAATTGTCGTTTCTGAAGACTTCTTGAATAAATTGAATTGACGATTTTAAAAGAAATTTGCATTATATCATTAGATTTTTAGTATTTTTGAACACAATATCTGTTGATGGAAAATGCAATGATAGCTGGCAAAACTGGGAATTTCCTCATTATTGCACAAGGCAATAAAACCAATTCGATTCCTGACAATTGCTGGAGCTCCATCTGTTGAAATAGAGACCAATTTATGTTTGGAAATCCTGTCTTATCAATAAAGTTTTTAAATGAATTGTAGATATCTTGGCCTTTCGTTTGTCCTTTCAATGGAATTATAGTTAATAACTCTTCCTTTAAAGTCATATCTTCGAAAACCATTCTCACAAAAATGCATAACTGTGCAATGTCACTAATATTCGTGGATTCATCAAATTGAAGTGATAGGTACTTACAAGCTTTTAAATTGTCATTTAATAAATCCTCCAAATTATTATTCATATCATCAGTTCATCGCATCACAGTGTTACGCGCGACAAAGAAATATTATTTATTGACGATATTATTTCAGATTTGTTTTTAAAATCATGGAAAAGCACTTCTCCCGCTTTACAGAAAGCTTCTTTTATCAATTCTCCATCTTAGATTGTTTTGTTTTTTTTTGCTTTATCAAAACTTCTGTAATTTTAAACGACGCCAATGTTACTGCTTGAACTTTGGTGCCTGGTCTCATAAATAACGATTGCTGCAAATGTAAATTCAACTTTAATTCATGCACTTTAACTTTTCAAAGTTCGCTGCAGATTGGTAAGTCTGTAAAGTATTTTAAGTGCACGGTTTGAAAATGTCTTTTGAGGTTTGCTTTTTTTGGTAGTGCCACACTTGAGTTACATATGAGAGAGAGAGACAAACACATTTCTCCTTCACCATAACAAAAAAGAAATCATCTTCCCACTCATTATGATAATGGTATGTTTTACTTCCCTTAGCACTGGTACCGGGCTGAGTCATTTTGGATGGGTTGTTGAAACAACAAATTATCATATAAGTGCGGTAGGAAGCAAGGGACCTGCAACGTAAGACGATTAACTGAGAACTGAAACTAAACGCGTGGGTGTGACGGGTAGACTAGTTGACTCGCAGTGTCGCTATCATTGCGCCAGCTACTGGATATAATCTAAGCATCCCACTTATAGTCAAGTTGTTTCTATTTAATTCTCCACTGTAAAATGACAAATTCATTGTATTACTTTTCACAGTTTGTTTTAGGTTTTAAAGCGTAAACTGTAGTAAATTTTTATTTTAAATAATTCATTGATTCTATCGTTAATATCCGAGGTCTTTATCAGGATGGTCGCGGGGACTACCTAAAATGTCTTCGCAGTTGACGTCTTGGCCATCCCTGCCATAAAGTATCATGAATAAAATTAATAGAATTTATAATTCAAACTATTTAAAGGTTAAGTACATTAGTAAACCAAAGCTCATGTATTCTGTAAAATTCTGATCATGCATATTTTCTCATAATAAAAACAGGAAATAGTTCATCTTATCTTAACTCAAACGAATTGCATGTGACTTGTCAAGTTCACAACTGGGTAACTACTTCTGTTATTAGGCAGTAATTTAATATAAAATGAAGAATAAGATAGTAACTATGTCTTAATAAATGTTTCAAGTTTTGCCTTTTACTTAAGAATTTGCAACAAATGTACTCTTAATATTTCCCCATTCAGACTTCTTGGCCTACCTCCTCATTAATCTCCCACTCTTATAAACCTGAGGAAATGCATACAACACAGAACCATTAATACAGAGATTAAGGATTACAGATTTAATAAAGTAGATGCAGCAAATTATTCATACAGAGAATTTTGATTGTAAATAACACAGAATTTTTTTTCCTTTTAGCAAAAACTAATTGTATTATTTTGATAAAATTATAAGCTACATTAAATTATAAAAATTTTTTTATTATTTTTAAATAAAATATGTCAATACGAAATTTATTAAATATACCTCTACAAGAAGTCAAACTTTCACACAGGAAAATTATCTCGTTATCTATTAAAATAATAATTATCTATAAAAATCGTCGCCAATTAAGCATTTTGAAAAGTACTAACACTTCAGTATCAAAAGTAATTCGAAATTCTACCAAATGAACACCAATTAAAAGTCTGTCAATGTTAACAAATTTATAATTTTACACTAACTTTAAAGGTATGCTGAAAATGGTTATGCAACTTTTCAAAAACATGCACACACACAACTTTTCGGCACCCTTAATTACAACTCATTTTTTTAAATTCAGAAATAATTTTCCAAAAACAATATTCAATTTTAAAATTAACTTAAATTATAATAGATTAGTTTAACTAAAAGGATGACTAATTTAATATAAAAAATGTTTTGAAAATACAGTAATAAACTTTTTATTTTTTCGTGCTGAAAGAAGCTTTTTTATTTATTCAAACTGGTTTTTTAAAAACTCAAAAATAAACACAACAATTATGCAATTTTTCAATACTTACGTATTATACTGTTAACCAATTCTGTCAAATTAAAATACATCATCAAATGACATGATATGCAACTAATAGAAGAAAAGAATTCCTGCTCATGTTAAAAATATTGTTTGTGCATGCTCGAATATAATAAGCCATAAGCTATTTTTAATTCCCATGGATATTTTTAAACCCTATGGCATTTAATTCATATAATGTTTGCTTCCACTATAATTTCAACTTTTTTGTAAGCCACATGATACGTGCTTCAAAGAATTAGGTAATCAAAATAACCTATCAAATTGAAACTTAATATGCAAATTGCTGTTTCTATATCTACTCTGTATAAATATGTTCTTTCTCTGCTTCCTGATATTTGAGTTACAGTTACATCATGTTTTATTTAAATATCTTAGTGTTAAAAGCTTTTATTTATTGTTGAAATCCTAATTAGCAGCAATCCAGGCTTAAGATTAAGTCTAGCAAGAAGTAATAATGTAAAAGCCCAGTAAAACACAATTTTATAATCATGCATACTCGGAAAAAAATAACATTCACTATAATTTGCAATGTTGATTTATTTTGGTTAAAAGAATGGTTAGAATTTAGAATCATTTATATGGAAAAAAAGGCAGTGAAGTATTTCCAAAAATATGGTGTAATACAGAAGTACCCAAAAGACTATGAGTTTTAGCAAATTGGTTAAACAATATGAATCTACAAGACAACATTAAATTTGTACTTACGAGAAGGTATGTGATGTCTACATAAAGAAGACTCACTTGTTGCAATTTTGAATGCTGTTATGGCATTTTAGTCACAAGAATAATCTAATTATTAGATCTTTCATTTGTTTAAAGCTATTGTTTTATTTAAATAGAAACATTTCATTCTTCTAAATCTTTGCCAATTTATCTGTCACCAAGCAATGAATGGATGGAGTATGCGGAGGAATTTGTTTTCATGCACGTACGGAAATGATGACATTATTTGGAGGTATTCTTTGATTTAGTAATGTCTTTTGATTTTACGATTTGGTCAATAGTATAATACAAAGGAATCTATTTTTGTATTGTGACAAGTTGGAAAATATTACTAAGCTTACTTTAAGAGCATTAACTTCTTCATAAGTCATTATTTCAAACTGACTCTCCAAGAAAGAAAGATTTGGCTGAAAGAATGATGGAACTTTAGCAAAAATATAATGTATCAAAACGTATGCAAAATTAGATTGACATCAAGACTACAATACATTTCAAAACAAATCAGACAAATAAGAAATGTTCAATAAATTATCAAGAAAGAAAAATGCAATACTTTTGATAAGACTTCAGTTTGAAAAATTTTTGAACATCACACAATTTACCTTTAAGTGATTATAATTTATTAATGCATATTATATATACATAAAAAAAATAAACTCAGTGATGCAACAGCCCATGAAGACCAAGGCCTAGCATGCATATCTCAGTTTTCATCACCTTAGGCGCTGAGGTGCATTGTGCAGATGTTCCAGTCAGGTGATCAGTCTGATGTGATTATATATATATATAATTAACTCTAGATAATTCACAATATATTTGTTTACTAGTAGTTTCAACCTAAAAAAATCTGATTGAATTAATAAATGAAAGAAAACTAGTAAAAAAGCGAATGCTCTTCCAAAGGCAACTACATATGCTAGATAGAAAGTAGTCTTAACTATCAAAACAGTCATTTATGAAATCAAAGTCACAACAAAATTACAAGTTTGCAAAAAACACTTACAAAAACAAAGCAATAAATAATTTTCTTAGATTATGCTTGGTAAAATTACATAAACATGATGCATTAAAATGTTTTTTACAAAAATGATTTTTAATTAAGAACACTACTTATTTTCTCTCAGTGTTCCTCTTATTATATATAAAAAACTTAATGTTTTATGGACACATTGATAGGATTTCTGATCCAATTACCAACTTTTTTTTCTGCTGAAACAATGCTTAAAAATTTGTGATTCATAGGAAAAAATGAGCAGTAAAAGTATTAAAGTACACTGAAGAGGCATACAAACTAGTATAGCAGATCTATGCAAATAATGGAGGTATACAACCAATCAATGTAATGTTATGTGGTCGACAGTGCGTATATAAGACAACAGGTGTCTGAGGAGGCTATTACATTGATTCTTGCTGTTACAATGGCTGGTTATCAAGATTTAAGTGATTTTCAATGGGAACTAGTTGTCAGAGCACGAGATGGGGCACAAAATTTCTGAAGAAATTTGAATTTTCTCCTGCTCGAACATTTCAAGATTATACCATAAATATGGGGATTCTGGTAAAACTTCAAATCTCAGACAGTGGTGCAGCGAGTAAAAGACATTGACAGAACAGGATCAAAGAAAGTGGAAAAGAATTGCTACACAAGATAAGATGTTTAACACTTGCTCAAATTGCTACAGATTTGAATACAAGCCCATCAACAAGTGTTAGTGTACACTAATTGGTATGGGCTTTCACAGCCACAGACCATCTTGTGTACCAGTGACCATGTTGCCTCAGGAGCACAAAGCTCTGTGCCTTACCTAGGCTCACCAACACTCTTGAACTCTTAATGACTGGAAAAACATAGTCTGGTTGGACGAGTCACGTTTCCAATTGTATAAGGGGGGGATGGCTATGTAGGGGTGTGGTGAAAACCCCATGAATTCATGGATTCCTCATGCCTACAAGGAACTTTTTAAGCTGGTGGAGGCTCTGTGATGGTATGGGGAGTGTGAGTAGGAATGAAATGGGACCGTTGATACGTTTAGATTTAACCATGACAGGTCAGCAATATGTTAACATCCTTTCTGACCACCTGCATCAATTTATGTCCTGTGTGCATTCTGACGGATGTGGACAATTCCAACAGAATAATGTCCCCCCCCTGCAGGATACAGTAGCTACTAAGAGTCTTCAGGAGCAATCTTTTGAATTTCGTAACCTCTCTTGGCCACTTAATTTCCATTATCGAGCTTATCTGGGATGCTAAGTAACGTGCTGTTCTTAGGAGATCTCCACCACCTCACATTACCATAGCTTTGTGGACTTCCCTGCAGGAATCATAATGTGAACTGTCTACAAAATATCTTCAAATATTAGTTGAATTCATGCCACACCGTGCTGCAGCACTTGTGTGCTCATGGGAAAATCTACATGATATTAGAATGGTGTACCAGTTTTTCTGACACTTCAGTGTAAATAAATTTCACAGAATTGATCACTAATTAAATCCAATAACATAAGAACAAATTTAAATTATTTGAAACAATTTATAATTAAAAGAATATTCTAACTACACTATGCATGATTTATACAAGGTTAGAACAAAAAATATTTATCATACAGAAAAAAACAATCAAATGTCTGAAGTACCATTAATTCCAAATATGAGACAAAACACAAAATACTTATCAATAAACAATATTACATTAAAAAATAAATTAAAATTTTTCAAAGAAAAATAAAATGAAGTTTACATTGCCTAAACCATTTTTCATTACAAAAAAGTTACACAGAAAAAAAAAATTCTGTATGTAAATTTTCCATGTTAATATTACCAATATATAATTATTTTTAAAGAAAAAATACTCATTTTAAATCTAGTTGTGAAAGTGTATGGATTCAATCAGACAAGACATGGTATTATAAATTTGTTAAGAAAGATTTAAAATAGGGGACTTACACGTAACAGAAAAAATTCATCCCAGAAATTTATATTATCCAAAGAAGGATCGTCTCCCTAAATATGGGAAGAAAATGGTAAATACTTCAAAACTATCCAATATAAAACACATCACATACAAAAATTCAACTATATAAAATTTATTACATTGAACAAAATGGTGTATAAAGCATTGCAATATGCTTCATACGAAGTTCATTAAATTGTAACAAAAGTATAAATTCTTTTTAAAGAAATACTGATACATAATTTTTAAATGGAAAATAATAGAAGCATGAGAGAAAGATGTACATTATTGAGAGAGATGTATAAAAAATTCTCTAACATTTACATCAGTGAGAAAAGTAGAAATTAAAGTCCCAAATGTTAAACCCAATAAAACCAAATAAACTTTCATGAAAGGTCATTTTATGTTCTAGACCAGAAGTGGCGAACCTTTATGAATCAGCATGCCATTTTTTCTGAAGAAATGTTTAATGAGCGACAGACGTGCCATCAAATAATTTTGACATGATTATTGGGAAAATAATAAAACTAAATACTAACAACTCAAAAATCTATATTTACTACGAAAAAAAAAAAAACATACTTTTGACATTTATTGTAGTAAATGTTTTTGTTATACATGTATTTCAAATTTAAGTAACATTAGTATGATTTCTGTTATTACAGATTAGATGACATTTTTTCGTAATACTTCATAGTGAACTTTGTTATTTTGAACTAAAATGCAAATCGCTTTGATTGGTGGTGTGCCCAAAATATAGTGTCATGGGCCATTGAATGGCACATGTGACTTTGGTTTTCATTCCTTGCTCTAGACACTACATTTATGGGGAAAAAAACCACAGAAATCTAAAAATTTACTTGTATTAAAGAAATAAAAGAAGTCAATTCATATATATATATATATATATATATATATATATATATATATATATGTCATGATTTTTAAGACAGAATCAGATTAAAGTTAGAAAAGTGAAAAGATGACCTTTATTCGATCACTTGTACATCTGTTCTCACACCGAGCAGGGAGGAAAAAAGCACGCCATGGTGGTGGTTTCAAGTGGATAGCACTTGAAAACATGTGGTAGGTATCGCTGCTTTGAAGAGGTTGCTTGCAAGTTAATGCTGACATATGTTGACTATTAAATCTAACGATCTGGAATTAGACATGTTTATTGGCTAGGCCATATGTTCGGAAGAAATAAATGGGTGATTAGTTTGATACTTGAATATGGGAACTGAGAAAGATGAGTCAAGTGCTAGATAGGGAATTTAATTTTTAATCTAATTTAATTATCCTTACATATATATATACTTAACATTGAATAAAAAAAAACAGATGGTTTCTAATTTTAAATTGGTATTAAAAAATCACATTATTATACATTACAAAGTAAATATTTAACAAAGTATTTATCAAAGTAAAATGCACAAATAACTAAATATTACTTACTTGAAGAAAAGCTTCATAAATTTGAACTATTTTTTCTTTTAAGGGTCTTTTCGGTCCTTCAATTTTAGCCATGGTATTATTTCTTGTTCAAGCAACTAAAATCTATAAAAGATTTTTAATTAAATGATAGTGGAATATGAACTAAAATGATTATAAACACTTGACATTTTTAAAATAAATACAAATGTACAAAGTATTGTCATGGCAATTAGTTATTTTTATTTAAGATTTTTTATGTGCTATCCTTTTAAGAGAAAACAATGCACAAGAAAAGATAGGATTCTTCAAAAGTTAAGAGATGGAAACATATTAAATAGCTATTCACATAAACAAGATATAAAGTACTTAAATCTAGTCGGGACACACCAAGCTCACACTTCAGATGAAAACAGGAATTATGCATTTGAATGCTTGCATTTTCAAAAATTTTAGATCAATATTTATTTGAAAATTTTCTTCTTTCTATTTAGTCTAGGAATTCCCCATGGCCTTGGGGGTCTATGAAACTTTTCAAACATATTCCAGTGGTTTATTAGGAGCCAATAAAAATTTCTATATTAAAATTTTATTTAATTTTTAATTGTAATAATTAGCAAATAATATGCACCTTAATAAATATAGCTATAATATAGATTTGCATAGGGAAGCAAGATCCACGTATCTAAAGCAAAATGCCAAAATACAAAAATTTAAATCTAATAATAAAGTTTTTCTAATTTTATGTTCATATTCTTTGTTGAGTAATCTAAGTTTCTTGTTAGTACTGTAATTATATGATATGTAGTATAATAGTAGGAAGAGGGTCTAGGAAAAAGGGATCGATTTTCGAAAACGCTTAAGAATACCTGCTCTGGGCTCTTATTAGGTTCTACTAAAATTCTAAACACATCTTGCAGAAGCAGTAGATATTTTCAGAAGGGTCACATGGATCAATAGTTAATTAACATCATACTTAGAAGCAACATGCAAGCTACTGGAGAAGTACCTTAATTTTATATTGCGGTTAAGTGATGAGAACAACATCTGTGCTAATACCCCACTCTCCAAACTTTTAACACTATACCAACAAGAGGACTTTGAGCCCTGACAGATTTCACATGCATCAGACCCTCTAAATTAGGGGTACAAAACTCTTTTTTTCCACCAGGCCACAACCAGGTGACAACTATTTCATGCGGGCCACAACATGAGGATTAATAGGGGATGAGGGCTACAAGATCAAGGACATTTAAAATGTGGAAAATTGATCAAAATATTAAAACTTATAATTTTGGATTTTATTTCAAAACTATATTAAACTCTTTCAGAATCATCTCCCAAAAAATAGGTTTCATGCATTTTTACCCTGTTATGGGGAAAATTCAATTTCCTTTCATCAACGATCCAAGCCCCTTGTTTGCATTTTACAGTAATAACAAGAGTAATATACATAGAAAAAAATTAAGTTAATTCCTAATTTGAATGGATGAATAGAAAGTAATTAATTAATAATTGAAAATTTGAATATATATATACATATATATATATAGGGAGAGGGTGAACTATAATAGTAAGAATTGAAAAAAAGAGCATGATTTGTTCGCAATGTAGTAACAATGCACACCCCAGTTTGGCTAGTTTGGTTGAAAAACCGGTTTTGGGCGCCAACTTTTGTAATTGTTTTAACAGTTACATTGTTACAACAATGGAGATGAATCTAAATTGGCGTCAGAAACCGACAATTAATTTAATTAATGAATAAATAATCGAAAAAACTCTATAACATCAAGTGTTATCCACTACAAGTTTAAAAAAATTTATTTGAACTTGAATGGATGAATAGAAAGCATTTTATTAACGATTGAAAATTTGAACAGGATATATGTATTTTTTTTTTAAATTATGCCCGCCAACGTCCTCTCGGACATAAGGCGTCTTGCAGTCCAATAAAAAGCAGATGTCGCTCTAGCAGGAAGGAGAACTCCAAAGTTGTCTTGCGAGAGAACATTAAGAGCAGGGCAATTGGATAGATGCTCCCCAGTCATTGGCACGGATTTACAGAGAGGGCCAGCCAGGTCAATCTTAATGGTGAATCAGCCAGGTCAATCTTAAACAGATGGGCTTGCAGGTAATCATGTCTAGTGATGATTCTGAAACATGCCACACCCTCCACCCTAGGTAGGGCAGAAAGCTGAGCACGTCTTTGACCATCAAGCAGACAAGACCAAGGAACAGGATATATATATAGGGAGAAAGTGAACTAATTGTAGGAATTGAAAAATAATGCTGCCATGTACTTTGATTCTTTTACAAGACCTAGCTTATTTTTATTTCAGATGTAAATTTATCAAGGGCAGGATGGTAGAAAAGAGTTTTTACTGAATTTCTGACTGAAATCAGTATTATTTGTTTAAAATTAGTTCAGACTTGCTCGTGCATTTTTGTTTCAAATTTATTAAAATACTTTGATTTTACTAAAAAATAGCTGAAAAAATAACTGAATTTTTCAAAGAGAACATTGGAAGCATTAAAAAAGAAATTAATTCATGTTTATCCTTAACTATTTCATATGTTTATCAATATATATAATGTAGCTAATTTTATAAAAAAAATTTGTTACATCTGTGTTTTGTGACATTACAACCGATTTTTTCATGAAAACCAATTTATCTCGTCATGAAAAAGATTCTCAAGAAAAAGAGCCATTGAAAGATTTGTACTTAGTGGTATAATGACGACCAAAATTATGCACTGAAGTGCCACTGAATTAGGGATACCTACCTAGTAACGAGTTGGGCCTTCTCTGGTCTTTATAACGGCTGCCACACGACGAGGTACATATTCAATAAGTTTCTTGAAGCGTTCCACGGGAATGACTTGCCAAATATTGGCTAAAGATGTCCATAATTCAGTAAGGTTTGTTGGTGCTGTGTGATGGTATTTCATGCATTGTTCCAAAACATCCCAAAGAAGCTCAATAGGATTTAAGTCTGGGCTTCTAGGTGACCAATTTATGGCAGAAAAGTTGTAGGAATACTCATCCAACCAACCAGTAGCTAACCAGGACTTGTGAGAGGTACAATTGTCTTGTTGGAAAACTCCGTAACCGTGCGAATAACAAAGTAGCATAAGGGGATGGAAGTGGTTACCCAGCAACTCTACCTACCGAATTGCATTCAGGGAGGTTAGTACATGCACCAAAGATCCCAAACAATGCCACGAAAAAACACCCCAGACTATGATTGATCCACCAAGCCCTTGTACAGTTCCAACCTGGCATGTAGGATCCATGGCTTCATGAACCGAAACGAAAATTAGATGAGACGGGTGCCAGCGAAATAAATCGCTTATACCCAAAATCGCGGAGAAAAGGATGAAAGAGAGACCAGTATCTGAAATCACTCCCCCGCAGGGGGAGGCCGGAGGAAGAAAACAGCTGAACGAGGACGAAACTAGAGTACGTCACAAAGGCGAGGAATGGAAGAGCGCAGGAGGGGGGGGCTTAACAGCCCCAAAACGCGTTCGAGGAGCACTAAAAACGCAGTGGGAAGGAAAATGCTGCTCTTTTTTGCAGCTAGAATGAAAATGAAAGGAGTCTGCAAGGGAAACTTACAGACGACACAGCAGGTGTAACGAAGCTGGAGCCAGCTTTAACACTGATCCCAGTTCTGATGAGAGGCAAATGCATTTGAATGTTGTGAAGTGTAGCAATTAAGTGTTTTTGTTATGATTACGGCGGTTTCAAGGGCAATTCATGAACCTGAAGCCATATTCTGAGCCTTCCGTCGGCGTTAAGTAGTCGGAGTCGAGACTCATCACTCCATGCTACTCGTTTCCAGTCCTCTACACTCCAGTCTCTGTGCTCTCTTGCCCAGGCAAGACGTGCAGCCCGATGGCGAGCATTGAACAATGCTACTAGAGTAGGTCGACGGCTCACGAAACCCATACGATGAAGTGAGCATTGCACAGTCCGTTTACTGACTGTACGACTGGCACTGTCATTCAACTGGGTGATAATTACAGCTAATGTCTGGCTTTGCTGGCTGCATATAATATGCCTGAACCGTCTCTCACCATGCACCGTCAAGGCTAATTGTCCTTTGCAGTTTGCCCTGATTGCTAGTTGGTTTTTTTTGTCCACCATCCATGTATTCTTGGTATACTCTTGACACTGTGGACCTTGAAAATCCTAGCATGGATTCCCCTAAAGATTTTGGAAATTGAATGGCCCATGCGTTGCGCACATGCGATTTGTCCGCAACAGAAGGCGTCTAAATCAGGCAGTTTACCCATACTGGAAATTTCAACAACTAATTCAGAGCAACCACAGTACGCGCTATATATGCAGTTACCACAGCGCCCTCACTTGCGCATAAATGATATGCAACGCTACACAATTTGCATAGCCCTTGCTATCCTTAATTCAGTGTATTTTTTTTAATACAACATTTTCACAACAAATCATAGTTGTTGATTCATGTTTGTTTTTCTCTACAAAATAGTCAAGGTCCCAATCGTCTTGACACAACATATGTTCTTTAGATATTTTTTATTTGGAAGACAGGAAGGTTAAATTAAAAATTAGTTTCACCCATAAACACGGTTGCTACTCCACTGTATGTGTTATCACTAACAGTTACAATTACAAAAAGAAAAAATAATGTAAATATAAATGCTAGTAAAATGCAATTTAATGCTTTTGTGTGATCCATGCTTTCATTTCATGAGACAATAGCAATGTAAATGGTTTTCAGAAGATTCAAATGCCTTTGACTTAAAAACTGTTATACATCACAACAAATTTTTATAAAATAGCATTAAATTTGCTCCTTGCATTGTGTTTACATAAAATTCAGTTTTATGTAATTAAATTTTAATGAATATTGCATATTATTTAATCATGTCCTCTTCATCAAAATTATGCTAAAAATATCTGATAACTAACTCATCTTATTCACAAAAGTTTCCTTAAATGTTATAATTTTGAAACTCATTTCCAATATCTTTGAGCTTTACATAAATCATTTCTAATTAATTAAGAGTGTAAACATATAGATGACATCAAATATATAAAAAAAATTCATAGAAAAAATGCTTGCCCTATGAGAACATATGCAAATGCTTAGGCCATAAAGTACTGAACAACAAACCACATCCACTGCTAGTTTAACTATGAAACCCTACAAGATAAAAGTTGAAATAAAACAAAAATATTCTATGAATATGAAAAGATTTTAGCAACCTTAAATCTTGCCAACACAAATGAACACACACACACACACACACACATATATATATATATATATATATATATATATATATATATATATATGATGAATCCCTAGCCCCACAAGTGTCAGTTGGGGTAAACTTCCTACCAGGACAACTTAACCCACCTCCCGCATAAGAACTTTGACTTCTAATTTCGCCGGATTTAAAGAAGACATGTATTTTAAAGACTCACTCGCTGCTGATCAATGCTGAAAGAGCTCTCGTTTTTGTCATGGCTTGGAGAGAGAGAGTGCAGACTTCTTTACTGAATATTGAAATAAAATATAGGACAAACGTCTGCCTGTTGCATTTCTCCTGTCAATCCAAGAATTTCTCCAAAACATGATATATATATATATATAAGCAATATATATATATGTTCATATGTATATATATATGTTATATATATATAGTCAGACCTCTATATGACGAAGTCCCTAAATCCCGGAAAAAAGTTCATTATATGGAAAATTCATTATACACAGAGGGGTTCATCTTTTAATATACTTTATAAACCACATAAAACAAATATTTTAAATTCATAAACACTATATAATAAAAAAAGGAATTATTCACACCTTTTTTAAAATTAATATATGTTTATTTTATACATCTTACCCATAAAAAAAGAAAGAAAGAAGAAAAACTGCAAGGAAAACAAGAAAAAAGAATGTTGAAGAATTTACTGCATTTTCACACAATATTAAGAAATTAATTTTATACTAAAATCAAGGAATTTTAAGGACATGTTATAATTTAAAGCAAACAAGTAATATTTAAAAACAAAGCAAATAATGAGAAATAAAATCCAAGCTATATGATGCAAAATCAAATTCCTTATTTAAAAAAAGTAAATATGTTTTGGTGGGAGGGGGGGATCAGTTCTGAAGGACAAGATCTTATTCTATAAGCATTCATAAAGAATTAGTTTTGAAAGTGATAAAAAAAATTAAACTTGAAAGATCTATTTTTAAAATTTGACATAATGAGGGAAATGCATTAATAGGATAACCGAAATATTTTTAATACAATATAACACTTTTTCATCAGTAAAATGAAAAATCAAATTTTTTTTTAAACGTAATGCCAAAGGAAGAAAGTTTTTATTAAATTTGAGATATAATTACTGCTCATAGGTTTTAATGTATCAAGTTTCATGTATGATGTATTAAATACTGGAAACAATTTTTAATATATATATAAATATTGGGAGGACAAAAAAATGAACAAAGTTCAACTTTTTCAAGCATTATATCCTTTGAAAATTCGGTTTAAAACCATGATTTGCATGAAAACCAACACTTTATAAAAAAGAAAAGTAGAATCTGAAAGTAAATTTTTCTAATGAGAATATTCCTTTCTAAAACAAAATATAAATCAGGATACTTAAAACTTCAGAACTATAATTATCACATTTTGCAAGTCAAAACTGAATAAGTTTTTAAAAGTACTGTCAGGTATTGATCTTCCACCTAATTATTATCATTGTTTCTTATGTATTTAAGAAACTTAAAATTGCTAATGGCATGAGTGCAGTTTTTGTTGTTCTAATTAGTGTGATAATTAAAAAGGGCTTTGAGTTGTTATTCATGAGTTTAAAGGAATTAATAACTACTAAATATCTAGAAAATTAATAACTATTAGAATTTTCATGCCATTTTATACTTTTTAATGTTATTTTTGAGATGTTAAAACAATAGATTAAACTGACTAATCACAGTTCTTCTGATTCAAGCTTCCAAATGGAACAAGTACTAAGCATCTTTCGTATTAATAATAGTTACTTAATATTTCCATTTAGAGTTGAATTTTTTATGTATTTGCTTTTAAATGAATAAAATTAACTGCAATAATGAATTGCAGAAAATACAATATAAAATTAAAACTGAAAAATTCAAACTACACGTTTAAAAAAAACTGAATGCTTCTTAGAAGTTTTTTCACTCACAAAATAGTCTCTTTAAGTATAACCATAACTTTTTTTTTAAAAAAAAGTATTTAAGTTTCAATGACATTAGCAGAGAAAGTTCATTGATTCTTTCATAGGAGGAAACATTTTCCCAAGGGTATTATAAATAAAAACATGTAGTGTAAATGGAAAATATTTAATCATTTTTCCCCCACTCATTTGGAAAGTTGAGATCATTTGGCAATATTTTTCATTTTAATATTCAAGACAAATTCCTCAAAATTTAAAACATATATAATTTGAATCAAGCAGCAGCCCTATTTGAGGTGCTTCAAATTTCAGATGTTTATGGTTACATGTTGGTTAATTCAAAAATTTTAGTTTTAAAAAATTAATTCTGAACTCTTTTTACAAAATTCATATGCAGCTGCATACTTACAGAATCCATTTGATCTAGTAAGGAAAACAAACTAAACAGAAGTTCTACATTATGTTGATTCTCAAAATGTGTGTGGTTCTCATTTATTCTCTTTCATTATAATAATGATACCTGGTGCATTCAATTTATTTAAAGAATAAGATAAATTAAATTTCATCCAAAAATGATAAAAACTATTTTCAAAAACTACACTGATGGCCATTAAAACCAAGATGGAATAATTTGACAAGTGTTAAAATCACAAAAAAGGAAGAGGTTGGGATATACAAATGATTAGTATTTTAGTACGTTTAGATAATGCAAGATGAACAAATGACATTTGAAGAAATGTATAAAAGAAAAGTTGTGTTGTGGATTTCTTATTCAAAATGCGTTTTGTAAGGCCAGAGTTTGCTCAGTATATCATGTTATGCCTCGAAGAAAAGGAAGAAATGCTTACTAATGAGTGTTTGAATTCAATAGAGCCAGGATCATTGCCTATTGACAGGGTAGATTATCCTTCCAGGATACTACCTGTTGCACTGGTCGAAATCCAACCATTGCCATGCAAATATAGAATCAATGGGTTCCTGAGGATCATACTTAATGGCATGCAGGATCTTCATGCTCTCCTATGACTAAGGTCTAAGAGGACAGACATATTGTGAGGTTGGCCCAACCAAACTGAACAATCACATTATGGGCTATTAGTATGGAATTGAGTATATTTGCAGCACAACTAGTATCTTCTGCCCATACAGTGCAATGTTTCCGTGTATTTTTGAAACGCGTTTTACTCCAACTTTTTCAAAAACACTGCCAAAAATAATGGTAGATTCACCATCTGGGTGATCCACTTTCTTTTTTCAATCTTTGGCTCTGCGGATGATTGTTTTTTAATTAATAAGAAAGATTCTGTGATCCAGCATGGACTATCAGCACAGTAATCATTACTTCTGCTTCCCCTGACAATCAAGCAATGAGAGATGCGGCAACTCTGGTGCACCAAATAATAAAGCTGGATACAGGAGTGGCACATGGTCTTATCAGATAAGTCCTGGTTCTGTCTGTAGTATTCTGATAGTTGCATATGTGCCTGGAGGTTCCAAGGGATCACTTGTCGCCTGCTTGCGTTCACTATCAGCATAGAGGACTACCCCTGGTGTGATGTGTGTGTGGTTTGGACAGACATTGGGTACAAGACAAGCACATCTCTAGTTCAATGAATGAGTGATTGACTGACTAGAGTTAATTGGTGCAAGAGCCATCTCTAGTTCAGATTGACATAGTTTGAAAGCAAATCTGTGCATTTCTGACATGTTATGCTCAGTGGTTAACCCCCATCTTCGAGGCCCCCCAAATGTCATCCTCCAACAAGATAAGGTAAGACCACAAGTTACATGTCGTGTTTTGACCTTCCTTCCTCAATACACAAGGTAGTTGATTGTTGCTTTGAACTGTAGGGTCACCAGATCTGTCATCCATTGAAAACATCTACTCATGGATTACTCAGAAACTGGACTGCCACCACTCCGTAGCTTGAAGACTTGAAGCAGCATGGAATTAGTTGCTTATTTCTGTCAGCCAAGCCTAAACTGACTCCATACTTAACTGGGTAAGGGCCATTTTAGCTGCCAGCCATTTAGCTACTAATTTCACACCCTGATAAACCCCCAAACTGCTTGTAAATTTAATCATTTTGTCTTCATACAATATTGTTTACGTACAATAAATATCTTTTTTGTATTTGCTTTCCTTCATGGTGCTGAAATTTTAATGACGAGCAGTGTAATTGAAACCAATGCATAATCATGAATATAAAAAAGCTTAAAAGGTACAAAGAAATTACAAAAATTCACTAATTTTTTGAGTTATTAATCTGATACTCAAAATCAATAATCTATTTCTAAAAGTTACAATGGTATTTATATGAGATGATATATTCAATTGGTAATTTTCTTTTCTCTCCCCATGAGTTTTTTTTTAACAAAAAAAAGGTAAAAAAGCAGTAGAAGAGGCAAAATGTTACATTTGGTTCATTAGAACAATAAACATAGCAAAACCTTTTTAGTCCTAAAAAAAGATTTTGCACATAAAAATGGAATAAAATATCGTAAAATAGTTTACATTTGTTCAGCATTATTCAATTTCTTTCATGCCTCTTAGTTTCAAAACTTGCCACCTAGGCAATCATAAAGCATTAAAAAAAAAATCAACACAATTATTTTAATAACCCAGTCAATAAATTGATAGCAAAAAAGAAGGCTACTTGTATATTACGCTATCAGCCAATTTCACCATATCAAAAGACATTGCTACTACAAAAAATATCACCAAATACAGTCAATATCTCCATATATACCCAAAAATAAATTCCCACAAATGCTCCTTTGTAATAAGCCAGTCGACAAATTAGCAAAGATTTAGACAAATTAAGTACTCTATTTAAAAGAAATGTACTCCAGAAATAAACAAAAAATTGAATGAAAACTACAACATATATTAACTGCATTATTCAAGTGTCACAAACCTCAGAATTTTGTTCAAAATTACAAAAAAAAATAATTTGTTTTTTGTAGATACCACATTTAAATTCATATGAGTAGGAATATTAATGCAGCACCCCAATGTTTCATGTTTTGCTAAACCCTATAGTCTTTGTAGTATTTATGTATTTGTATTTCTGGAAATACTCCATTGTGTTCTCTCCAATAGAAAATATATATACCAAATTTTAATTCATTTTCACAAAATCAAGAATAGGAATAATAAACAATGCTACTTTCTGAGCATGCACAATCAGCATTGTGTTTAAACAAGTGAGGGAATGATACAACATACTAAAAAAGTTTATTTTTGAGATAGCACAAAAAAGATTGTGTTTGAGCAAATCTGGGAATGGTTTTCTACTATTGGCTGTATATTGAGGTATATATGACATTGTTGCTTGATTTGAAAAAAGGTGTTAAGTAACAGGATACTGTATAGAAACATTAAATACAAAAAAATCCAGAAGACAACTACATAATTAAATAGAACATAGTAAAGAAACAAAAGTTCTCGAAATGCAATACCAAAACAAAGAAAATGAAAAATTGCACTAATTTCCTAATTATGGAATACTGCATAATGCCAAATGTCTTGGGATACTATACAGAAACATTAATACGGAAGAAAACCTTAAATCCCAACATAACTAAACAAAACACAGACATAATAAATATATTAAATACCGGAAACAGCATTAATACCAAAACAAACAGAAAAAATATACAAAAACTATTCAATTTTTTTATCAAAACTATTAACCAACCATATTAAAAAATTGTACATAACTGATAAATGTTTTGAGTTTTATCCATGAGGCATACAGTAAATTAGTTTTCATCAAATTAATATCTTACTTTTAAAAATCCTGATAATTCATACACTACTAATTAGCTTTAATTTATTATTTTATAAGTTATAACTGTTTTCTCTTGCTTGAAAAAATATAACTATACAGAGATAAGAAACTGCTTAACTAATGAAGAGTTAAAAAAATGAGACAAAAAAAATTAGAAAGGTATTTTCAAATTTAAAACAAATGCTAAAAGATACAGCTGCAACCCATCTTATTATTCAAAAAACAAGAATAAATTTTGAATTTTATTGTATTATTTACTGAACATTTCAAAATTAAAATGCAGACTGGCAATGTTTTGGATAGAAGCTAGCTACCTTTGATAAAAACACATCTATTGAAGTATAATAAAAACATCAAGATGACGCATTATTCAAATTTTTGTGATATAAAATAAAATGTTATAGATAAAAAAAAATTCGTACTTTGATAAGTGCTAAAGAGACATGTAATGATACTCTGTCAAAAAGACATGATTCAATATAGTCTCACAGATTATCCGAACACGATTACCAAACGAATACCGCACCACTTCAAAACAAATACACTTTCGATTAAGATAAACATTTAAACTTCTCCATAATAGAATGAATACACTACCTGCAGAGCTTTCAATTAAAACTTGCACGATTCATTGATGTTTTAAACATTTCATTCGTACTTATATATATTAGGCTATTAAAATTTGAAAGGAGCTGTGGAGAATAATTCAAGAACTAGATAATTTTTGAACTTAACTCTCAAGACCAAAAGTGTCTAATCTTTCAACTTCCAAGGGCCACATTGGAAAATGTGAGGGCAGTGGAGCACACAAGGGGGACCTGAGTAGGGTGCCGAACCTCCCCCCAAAACCCTTGATTTTTTTTCCGATTGATTATAATTCTAAGTATATAGTATGTAAAATTTTATTAATTACTTGTTAATAATGATTAATTTTACTAATTAATGCTAATTATTTATTAAAAATTAGTTTTTTACTGTGTTTTGTTCCCGAAAATTGACAAAATCAAAAAGAGCATGATACAAGAATGGTGAACTTTCGACCCCGGACCCCCCTTGAAAAATTCCAGTGTACGCTACTGTGTGAGGTATTTTCAAGTTTTTTCAAATTTATTACTTCCCCTTGAAAAAAATTCCAGTGTACGCTTTCTCGACTCATCCTTCCCTTTCTACTGCAGTGGGTTCATAAATGAGTACCAAGCTTGCTTGGGAACTTAAACACTGGGGTCTCGCTTCAGATTGATCATCTGATCGGGACATCTGCTCATGCACCTCAGCACCCAATGGTCACGTATACTGGGATGGACACAGTAGGTCCTGGCCCTCACGGGCTGTTGCTTGCTTGATTGAATATTAACGTCACACTGTTCAGCTACACGAGGGCTTTTGGCGACGGACCACGTAATTTTGACCCATGGTCAAGTGACGTGGACGACACCTGAGCTGGCACCCCCTCTCCTAAATACCACACCACACCAACGGGAGGACGTTTCAGCTCTCGACAGATTTAACGTGCATCGCTGCCCTACACGGCGGGTCTTTAGTGGTACAGGGTTCGAACCCGTGACAAAGCAAGCCATGGTCCGATACCTATACCACTCGGCTACCGCGGCCACCACGGGCTGTTGCGAGTGAGTGAATATTAACGTCGCACTGTTCAGCCACACGAGGGCTTTTGGGGATGGACCTCGTAATCTTGAACCATGGTCAAGTGACCTAGACGACACCCCCTCTCCTAACTACCACGTCACACCAACGGGAAGATGTTTCAGCTCTCGACAGATTTAACGTGCATCATTGCCCTACATGGTGGGTCTTTAGTGGTACTAGGCTCGAACTCATGCATGCCTGCCATGATCCAATACCTTGACCACTGGACTACAGCAGCCCCATGGGCTGTTGCGACACTGAGTTTGAGTATTGCTCTCTACATTTAATTATAATATAATTATTCACTCACTTTCTTAATCTGCGCAACAGCTTTTAAAAAAATACATTGTTGAAATTCTTAAATATTCAGAGTCAAGTTCTTTACAGTAAATTTATCAAACTTTTTAAATACGTTGAAAAACACTAGAAATTTTTCGTGCTTTAAATTTCCGAATCTCTTTTTATTTCTACCAAGAGTTTATTTACTTTGCATGTTACTCCTAATGTAATATATTGTTGTTCACTTGGGAGTTGAAATAATGATACAGTCGGTCGAAAAAAGGGTTGAGCACCGTGACCCTTTCAAAAAATGATTGGAAGTAGAAAACGACCTTTTTGACACGAATTATTTTATAATACACCCCCACAGGACTTTTGCTTACAAGGTTGGTAGTTGCGTTATTTTCATTATTTGTAATTGATATGAATGTAATGTATTGCTCGAAACTTTTTCATTCAACATCAGAGGGATGAGTGACAAATGAAATTTAGGCATCTTGAGAAAACAGGGGACAACAACAAGCCAACTCATTCCAATCTTGTCTTCCAAGTGTGTCTCGAAAAAAGCAGGGGATTGAGATGACAATAAACCAACTCAACGAGACAACATAAAGCCCTCCAATCTTGATGTGTCTTGAGAAAACAGGGATGACAATCATTAACAGGTGAGTCCAATTTTTGTGTAAGTTTTAAAAAAGATGCTTTCAATCTTGGTGTATTAATTGACTCGAAGAAAAGGGGACCAAGTCGACATACGACTCGATCCCCCATTTTTCGGACTTGAAGATTCTGGCTAAAAACATTTACCGATAAGACTGCCAGAATCTAAGAATATTAAACATCACTTCAAATCCTGACAGTCTTAACGAAAAACATTTAGCATGCATCCGTTATCATGAAAAAATGATCGTATTGTTCGCTTTTTACGCTCTAGTGGGGTCACGTGAAATGATTCCCATTAGTTGACGCTGTCCAAAATTGGAAGTAATCTTTTGATGCATCTATTAATAGAGCATAAGTTTTAAAAGAGATGCATTCTAACGTTGGCATATTGTGTGTCTTGAAAAAAGAGGGATCGAGTCGACTCTTGTGTCGACTCAATCCCCCCTTTTTTCGATATAAATGCCTTTTTTTTTTTTTCACTCAACTAAATTGGCAGTTTATTTTTTTACATTCGGCCTGCAGCTTGTTAAAGTGCTGTAGGTAACGTGCAAACCGGTACGATTTCACCATGGTGCGCACTGAAATGCCATAGTTCTAGTGCACCTCATCGTGCAGATGGTCAGGCAGGCAGCGGTCATTAAAATCCCGGAAATGGGGTAGCGTCTCCAGGTTGATGGTGAACAGTCCTAGCTTTTCAAAAATCTTTCGCTGGTCCGATTCTTTCACGACAATGAGGCCTCTATTTCCTTGGGCCAAGTCACAAAATTTTCCCCTGGAGCAAAAGGACAGGTATTCCAAGGGCACGGATCCAGGGAGGTGGCTTTTCAGGCTGATAACTGAAACGTTCGTTGATGTATTTGTTGGCTCGCCTGTCTTTTGATGTAGTGGCGAGGTTGGAGGGGTCCACTGTATTGCAAATCCCTTCCGGATCTTTCCCATCCTCCGGAATGCTGGCAATGGACAATTCGATGTAGACAGGCTGACCACCATGGTGAAACACGTTGGCATTGGCGAAAAAGGCTAGGTGAGACATGTTGCTTTTAAGAGCTCAGAGTGAGAATGTCTCTGGATGCTGAACGCTTGTCTTTAATACTCTGGTGGGTCACGTAAATCGATTCCTATTGGCTGACTCTTTCCAACCTTGAAAAAGTGTAACTAGAGTCCTATTGTCTTACTGACGCTTTCCGTCCTTGAAAGAAATCTGTAGGATAAGTGAAACGAGCCTGCTCACAGGCTCCACAATACAGGTGAATCCAACCTGGGTGTATTATCAGCACAAATTACCTTCAGCACAAGTTTTAAAAATATGCACCCCTATCTTGGTACATTATTTGACCCGAAAAAGGGGGAAATATTCGACTCTTGTGTCGACTCGGTCCCCCTTTTTCCGGACCATTTTTTTTACTGCGTCACAACTGAAACTTTGTGGCTCCATTCCGCATGCAGCTAGTTAAACTGCTGCAGGTATTTTGCAAATTGGTAGTGCACGGAGTTGGTAAAGGTTCCGTCGTAAATGTCTTTGAATTTAAACAGCATCTCCAAGGACATGATAAACAGTCCCAACTCTTGAAATATTTTTGTTGGTCCGTTCCCTTGACCACTTTGAGGGCCCTGTTTCCTCGGGCCAGCAGACTAAACTTGCCCCTCACACAAAAGGGCAAATATTCCACGGCCACACTCTTTGGTAATGGGTGGTGTATCGGGCGAAGACGGGCATTCGCGTAGCTGTTGGATTGCAAATATTTGGGCGTGGAGGTCAGCCGGGCATGATTCACCATGATGCAGATCACTTTGGAATCACTGCCATCCCTGGGAATCGTGACAATGAACAGTTCGATGGGCACTGGCTTGCTATCGTGATGAAAAACGTTGGCATGAGCAACAAAGGCTGGTTGAGACGAGAGAGACATGTCTGAGAAAATCAGAATGATTCTAGCCTTCGGTGCAAACACTGGGCATATGGCTCGCGAAGCGAACCTCTATCCCATATCCGGAAATGATTGATTGATTTAATATTAACGTCGCACTGTTCAGCTACACGAGGGCTTTTGGCGACGGACCACGTAATTTTGAACCATGGTCAAGTGACGTGGACGACACCTGAGCTGGCACCCCCCTCTCCTAACTACCACACCACACCAACGGGAGGACGTTTCAGCTCTCGACAGATTTAACGTGCATCGCTGCCCTACACGGCGGGTCTTTAGTGGTACTGGGATCGAACTCGTGACCAGGCAAGCCACGATCCGATACCTATACCACTCGGCTACCGCGGCCCCCATATCCGGAAAGTAGATGTGGAACGACAGTGTTCATTTCATGCTAGTGTGTAGCGGGCAGCTGATTGGTCGAGCCAATCATTGTGGAAATTTCCTGGGTCGTTCGGAAATCTGAGATCTTGGTAGAGAGCTGAGTTGATGCTCTCTGATTGGATCATGGCGGGTGAGGATAATGACTCTCATTGGCTGCTCAAATCTCTCAGAAAGAAATTTAAGACTAAAGGGGGAGGGGCAAGACCAGATGCAGGGAATACGACAAAATAAAATTGAGATACAAAAGATATTAGAAAAATTTTAGCATAAATTGTGCAATAAAAATTGCACTAAAAATTAAGATTATGGCGGATTATATGAATCGAGAAGAATTCTTCTTGGTCTTTTAGTTGAATCTTGAGGATTATAGTTCGGTAAATTAATCATATTTATATTATTGGTAAATTGTAGAGAGTTAAAGAAGTTTTTTGCAATTTTTTGAATGTAAGATTTGAAACTATTGATTTCAATGGCTTTCCAAATGTCGCCATTTCTCATGTATCTAGTAGCTTTAACGATCATTCGGATTGTTGAATTTTGAAGAGTATCTAAAATATTAATATTGGTTTTAGCGGCGTTATCCAACACTGGGCACCCGTAGGCTAAAATTGGATGCATAACGGCTGTGAAGAGAAGCACTTTGTTGTTTCTAGATAATTCAGAATTCCGGCCAATTAGGGGAATAATTTAAACATTATTTTCCGGAATTTTTGACGCGTGTGTTGTATGTGTGTTTTCCAAATGAGGTTTTTATCAAAAGTAATACTGAGGTATTTAGTACTTTGAGACTATGGAATTGTTGTGTTGTACATAGTAGGTGGTGGTGGAGTTTTGCGTTTCTTAGTTATTAGTACGGCAATGGATTTTTCAACATTAATGCTGATTTTCCACCTGTCGTAATATTTTTCTAGTAACTTGAGATGTTTATTTAGTGCATATGTGTCAGATGGGATCCTTTTGTATGTTGTGTGCACGGCTGTATCGTCTGCGAACATGTTTAGTTTTGTAAGTGTATAGTCGGGGATGTCATTTATGTATAAGTTGAAAAGCAATGGTCCAAGGAGACTACCCTGGGCCACTCCGCAGTTAATAAATTTTGTGTTTGACAGAGTATCCTTGACTCGAACCTGGTAGGAACGTTTAGAATTGTTAGAGTGGAGTAGAAAAATGAAGGGTGGGGGAAGATTGTAATTAATAAGTTTATTGGTTAGTCCTGTTAGCCACACGCGGTCGAAGGCTTTCTGGATATCCAGAAATACTGCGCCGGTGCTCTTTTTACTTTGAAAACCCTCTGAGATGGCTTCTGTTAGATTGAGCAGTAGGTGAAGTATAGAGAGTTTATTAGTGAACCCATATTGATTTGGGTTAATAATATTGTTAGTATAGATGAAATCTTTTAGTCTAGTCAGAATAATAGATTCAGTAATTTTACTTAAGGTAGACAATAGGGAAATTGGCCTGTAAATGGAAGGAATATTTTTGTTTTTACCTGGCTTTATAGAATAGGAAAAATAATAGTCTCTTTCCATGTTTTAGGAAAGTAATTAAGAGTAAGAATTTTATTAATGAGAATAGTTAAAATAAGGACAGCTTTGAGAGTGAAATTTTTGGTCATGCGATTACTGATGCCATCTTTACCTGGCGCTTTTTTAGAATTTGATTTTTTTAATATACAAAATAATCTCAGAGGGATAAGCAGTTTCAGTGGTAGTGGGGGGGGGGAAGAGAGAGAAAGGAGTTAACAGTATTATTGATTAAGTCATCATCTTCGTCGTAGTCATTATTTGGACTAGTATTTTCAATGAAGTTAGTAAGAATAGATTCGGCAAGGATATTTGCTTTTTGATTGTCTATAACAGCCGTGCCGGTAGAACAGTTTAAAGGCGGAATGTCTGAGCGTTTATTTTTAAGAAATTTTTGTACCGCCCATAGACTATTGTCTTGTGTGCTGAGAGCTTGTAATCTGGCAGTCCAATTATCGTTATTATATTTGCGAAGTTCTTTTTTAACATTTTTTGTGCTCTATTGTACAGTGTTTTGTAGTGTGGATCGAGAGTTTTGTGGTATAAATTTCTATATTGGTTTTTCTGCTTAATAAGATGTGAATGTACGGTGGAGTGTAGCTCTTGTGGAGCTTTTCTATTGGTCGGGATGCGTGGCTATGGGCGGCGCGGACCGTATCGGAGAACTCTGAAATTTTTTGGTCGATATCCGAGTCGGAATTAATTGAATTGGGATGAAAATTTAAAAGTGACAGCTTGGTATTAAGATATTTAGAAAAAAAAGGCCAATTCGTGTGAACGGATCTGGGGTTAGTAATATCTTTATTGAGTTTAAGCGTAAAATTAAGAAGGACGGGGTTATGATCGGAAGATAAATCGTGGAGAGAGTTTATAGTATAGGGATAGTAGAAGTTCCTAATAATAGAGATGTCTAAGGTATTAGCAGAGTTAATACAGAATCTCGTTGGAGAATCCGGGTAAGCAATATACAAATTAGCCAGGTTAAGAAAATCAAGGAGGCGTACACCTCTAGAAGAGTTAGTTTTACAGTTCCAAGCAGTATGTGGGGCATTAAAATCGCCGAATAAAACACAGTTACTGCTAGTTTGAATTAGGTTTTCAATATCGATAGTGAAGGTATACTCGTCGGAATTCTGCGGTATATAAACACTGACTATCGAGATTGGATCGTGGTCGAAAGGGATTAGTATTACAGTAGTAGCTTCTATAGCTTGCATGGGTGGGGTAGGAAGTGAATAGTGCTTTATGGAGTTTTTAATGAGAATAAGAGTTTCACCGAAGGCCCTGTCGTTTTCAGATGATGTGGGTCTGTCACTTCTATAGCAGGTGTAGTTAACTATGTTAATGTTGTGTGAAGGTCTCAAATGTGTCTCTTGAGTTAAAATTAGATCTGGGGAGTGCTTTTCTATAAAAATTTTAAGTTCTGTTAATTTTCCAAGTAAGCCGTTAGCGTTCCAAGAACACAAACTGAGGCCGATTGAGGACTTATTGATCATTATTAATATTGCAGGATGCCTCTATTAGGCCGTACATTTGATTTGCATCCGCTTGGGCGGAATTAACTTTGTCGAAATTATTGGCAATAGTGGGGGCGGTATTCATTGCATTAAGGAGTTGAATTAAACATTGCACTGTAGTTGAGAGTAGTGCTTTGATATCACTATTATTTGCGTTCGGAATGTTAAGGTTAATGTTAGGGGCTTGAGTTGTGCTCATTTGAGGAGTTACATTACGATTTTGAATGGGTGGGATTTGATTTATGGCCTCAGTTTGGCGAGAAGTCTCAGGTCTTCGTGGCGCCATCTGTTGCTTATTTTGGTTATTAATTGCTGGTTTTTCGGTTGTAACTTGAGCGTAGAAGTTGGGTCTTACGAAGCTATTGTATAAGTTCGTATAGCTGTTTCTGTTTACTTTAGCTGAGCCCTTAGGGAGCTTGGGGAAGCAGGGGCAGCCGTGCCAATTGGCCATATGGCCGTACACCTGACAGTTGAAACAAAATTTAGTTTCTAATCTCTGCTTGATAGGGCAGTCCTTTGTGACGTGTTCCTCTCCTCAATTAAGGCAGCGGGGTTTGAGAAAACAGTTATCTGCATTATGATAGAAATTATTGCAAGTGAAGCACTGTGTGATTCCCTTGCCGTTGTAACTATCGACTGTAATATTTAAGTGCGCCAGAGTTTTTAGATCGAAGATTTTGAGGTTTTCCATAGTGCGGGGGAGTGTTACCTGAAATACAGGTAGTTTTTGTTTCGTTCGACGTCCTAAAAGTTGTGTTACCCTTTCGGGTTGAAATCCCTCTTCTACGAGGTCTTTTTTAATATCGTCGGGGTTTGCGTTTTTGGGTAGCCTTTGATGACTATTTTAATTGGGCGCTCATTTTTAAGGGTGATGACATATAATAAGTATCCTAGCGCTTTAAGAGTTTGTCGGACAATTCTATTTTGCTCAGTAGTATTGGAGTACAGTTTAATGTACTCGCCTGTAGTCATTAGTCGGAGATGCGGGCATATCTTTTTAATCGTGTCTACTTGTTCTCGGTAGTTTTTGGTTATTTTGAGCATAATGGGTGGTGGGAGCGCGTTGTTTCCTTGTCTCTGATTGGCTGAGACAGTGGGTTCGGAGTTATTTGCGGTAGGTGGGGCCAGTTGACCTGAGACTTGTTTGATTATTACGTTGGGGAGTAGCGAATATTGGTTTTCTAAGTCAATATCGTCGGGTTGTTGCAAAATTGTTTTGCGTGCAGTTTTCCTGAGTGGAGGGAATTCAAAATCCTCCTCGTCTTTTCTTTTATGTTGGCTATTTCTCCTAGTGGGAGAAGATGGGGGAGTATTTTTAGGGGTGTTTTGAGGTGAGATATGATGAGAGCAGCCTGAGTTGTTACATTGGGGGAGAGAGTCAAAATGACTCACCGCTTGCTGTAGTGTGCTTTGGACGTCCTGGTACTCGTTCCAAGCAAGTTGGTATAGGGAGTCTCCTTCGTCGTGTCCGTTGTCCTGTCTCAAGAGTGAGACAGTCCTTTCTTTTTCGTTACAAAGGATTCGTAGCCTCCGAATGTAAATCTTTATCGAAGTGAGCTCTTCGCACGGTGTGCTAGCAGTGCCGTTCGATGCGGTGTAAAGTCCATATCAGTTTGCTGAGAAAGTACCATATCGAAGTCGTGAGAGCAACCAGAAAAAGAAAAATATTAACGATCTGTCTACTCAGTTAGCACTGAAAAGTGCTGTAGCCAGATAATAGTGAAGTAAGAAGTGGAGTGTGAACGGGCTATATTGAATTGGGGCAAATAGAAGACGCATCCAATTTGATAGAGTGAGATCTCTTGCAGGCCACTGTCTAGAGTGGCGACCAGTCAACCTCTATAGTCCGAGTCCAATCTGGTTATCTTATCTCGAATGATTCTAGTGGCTGGCTGCTCGCCTTATATATGCTTGAGTAGCGTGACGTCAACTGGCATCCCATTGGCCAAAGCCTTCTGATGTGAGTGCTCCACATGTTTTTCCATGCCCTTTACCATGGTTGGAGGCACACCATAAGCCAAGGTACGTTGTCCTCTAGATGCATTTCCCAATCTTCCAACCACATCAACGATTTCACGTACACGTCCTCGAGTCGCGTGCATTGCGTGAAATCCAAAGTATGCATATCCGTATTTTGAGGCTGATACGCATCCCAAACTCGACAAAACGGGGGCGACTCAGGTGAAAGAACCTCAACTCGACCCCTTTATCCTACGTCAGATCCAAATGACTCGTAAACACAATAACCGTTTTTCCAAACGACCGAGGAACGTGGACACCAAAGTTGGGTTCAAAAATGATGGTATAAGGATACTCTTGCTCGTAGTACATGACTCGATCGGGCCACCGACCCAAATTTCCAAACACAATAGTAGTGCTATGTTGGTGTTGGTCCAGCAAATTTTGTACCGAAATCATTTTTTTTTTGTGCATATTCTTGTGTTGTGATCCAAGGTTTGTATTCTTTTAGACACAAACAAGTCTCGGTTTTGAGTCTGAAAAAGGATTTATTTACAAAGATGCTTACAATATGTACAAAAAATGCTTGCAAATTTACGTACAAGACAAAGAACAATTATGTATAGACATATCTAAAAGTTTAATCACTTTAAACCCAGTGGTTTTTCTCACACTCTTGTTCAATTGGGGTATTGTCAATTCCACGAGTGTTTCCTGCTGCTCCATGGTGAACCCCGTTTTGAAATGGTCCAAGAACGATATGTGTGTGTGTGTGAGAGAGAGAGAGATCGTTACTCTCTCCAAACAGAGAAGGTACCGTGAGAAAAGCACCTGGCGTTCTTGGGTATGGGCCGGGGGTGCTTGAATCACTGGTTGCGAGTAGTCTCCAAATACGGACGACATGATCTGATCCATTGAAGAGACGTCCATAAGGGTCGGCTCCGAAGTCTCAACTACAGGTAGATCTCATAATTGCACAGGTGGATATAGTACAAGGACAGATGGTTGAGAGACTGGTGGATCTGGTAAAAGGATCTGCACGGGTGGTTGAGGTGGATCTGGTAAAAGGATCTGCGCAGGTGGTTGAGGTGTTGTCAGCTCAGGTGTCACTGGTATCTGCACAGGTCTAACAGGTGTCGTCAGCTCAAGTATCTGCTCAGGGGGCTGAAGCTCTGGAATAATCACGGGTTGAGGGGAGGCCAAGGCAGTTGAAGGTCTGGCTATCAACATTGGAGCCACATGTTCAAATGGTTTAATGATGAGTGTGATGCGCACTTTGGATCTGTATGGAAACCTGAGTCTTTTAAAGGAAGGCCCAGGCTGTTCTTCCAAAGGTCGTTTGTTCGTCTCTGCAGGTACATGAGCCGGGGTAGGAGGAGGTAGCTTGTAGGCCGTTTGATCGTACCGTTTCATTTTTCTGAAATCTCCCAGGTTAAATCCATTCTCAATGAGCTGGGAGAGAATGGTTTCGGGGATAATGTCCAAACTAAACACAGTCTTTTGAACCGTCAACAAGATGTAACGGGTTCCAACTGGGATCGGATACGCCGTGTGGGGCTCCAACACCATTCGATGATAGAGAATTTGGTCAAACGGCTCAAAACTCCTCCTAAACAAATTGGGATTGGCTCGACACCTGAGACTGGAGGGTGGAAATTCATAGATCAGCATGGGCACGTTGGTCGTTTGAATCAGGTGGACCTCTCCAGGTTTTACCGTTTGGAAGCCAATGGTAAAGTCTTTTTTCACAAAAAACATGTTATTTTAAATATACACCATCCTCTTGTCGGTCTTTTTCAGGGGTCGATCGGGATTTTTCAAAAGTCTCTTGGAGATTTTTCCCACAACACGTCGTCGGGCCTAAATTCGTTCACGTGTTCGCCTCCATTTTGGCACGCTTAAAATTATCCACCAGCGTCTTTTTTGGGGGCCAATTGTCTTTACAAAACAATACAAACACACTTTTGGTGTTGGGCTCCTGGTAAATGATGCAAACTCGGACTTGGCCCTGCCGAGCTGCATATTCCAATGGATCGGGTTCCTTGGGCAGCGTCACGGGCACCACGGTCGTTGAAATGTGCTCGGGGAAGGCATCGATTTGGTTCATCGTGCTGGTAGGTCGAAAGGCAACTGATGTGAAGCGTTGAGACGAGTCTTCCTTTTATACTTTTCAAACAGGATGTGAGTGGAGCTATCAATAGCCAATCACGGGAGGATGAGTGCTTGATAGCCAATCACGAGTGAAAAATGGGATTGATGGCTTGATGGAGAATAGCGCACTTGCCTTGCATGGCAATCCAACGATGACATTGCGTATTATTACAAAACGGACATTGCCCTTGCTCACGTCCGTTTAAATTTAAAAGCATCACAGGAGTCCGCTTGAAAGGACTAGCAGAGCTCCAATTCGCTTGGATTTCTTTAAATTTTTGTTTAGAAGGTTGGTCGGTGACACAAATGGTACCGACATCGAGATAATGTAAAAATTTAAACAGTTCGTTTGGACAATCCCGATCCATGGCATACGAGACGACTCCGTTGGTCAGCGTGAAACCATTGTTCCTAATACACAACACGGCCAAACCTTGGCTGTGGAAAAATACTTGAGCGTTTTCTTGGGAAGTGGGCATCAATTGCTGTGCATAACGGGGTCTCCGATACAACCTGGGATCTCGTGGACTTCGTTCCTCATACCGTCTTTCCCTGGATAGTGGACGAGGAGAACGTTCTCCGGAAGTACGGACGGAAGCAACCTTCGGACAGGTGCCTTCTGTACAGGTGGCTCAGGTAAAGTAGAAACCTCAGGTCTAGAAACAACTTTGTGACGGGCTCACGTGTCTTTTCTTTAACATGTCCTTTGGGTTCTTTGGGCCAGAATTAATGGCAACTCTTTTCCAACCAAATCCAAGGAGTGAAGTGTGAATGAAAGATGCAAATTAACAAGCTTTTAAATATCGGAACTTAGAGTAAACGAGAGGGCAATGTATGGCAATTGATGGCAATTTGTGGCAGTTGATGGCAAGTAGAGAAATGTTAAGGCTCCCTTCACACAAAACGATTTCGAGTCTGTAGCAATCTTCCCAATTCACAGCGATTCTGAATGAACAGAGATTTGCCTTCACACCGCCACGGGTCAATCATTCTTCCATCAGTTGCTGTCAAACATGGATGCTGTTTTTAATATTTTAAGACGATTAACGTTTCAAGCTATTAATTTCACAACTGTATTTTCATTTATTTTGAAGTTGAAATACATAAAACAAAAATATAAAAACGGTTTTATTTATTTATTTTTGTATATTTTGCCTGTTAGTATCAAATGTAATTATAGTCTGAAAAGTAGTAACAAATAATAAATATGTATTGTAACTATATTATAACGCAATTACTTTTACAAATAATATATCTAATGTTTTCAAAAGGCATTTCAAATGTTGTTATATACTATAGCTTTTGTAGCATATAATAACTATTTTCTTGATTATGTATCTAAAAATTGCTAATACTTTAATGAATTAAAAATTTTACATGCCATTTACATTTTGTTTCGTTCATATAGTATCTATAGTAATAAAATGAAATCTTTTAAAAAAATTAAAATTATCGACAATATCGGTGTTTTTATTTTATTTTAGCATTCTTATAAATATTTAAATTTACCCATTATGATATACAGCTTGTAGTCAATGTAAATATGGACATCAGCAACCATTTATTGTATATTTTGTATATTAATATGATGTGAGATACAAAATGCAAAACACATTCACAACAACAACAACAACAACAACAAAAAAACTAGCTAATTTTTGAACTATTAGGATGACTTTAAAAGTAAGAAAAAATAAAGCTGTAAAAGTAAGCTGAAAAGAGATAAACATGACTCAGCGCTAACCTCACAATTCTTTAACTTCATTTTAAAAAATCAAATTATATCAGAGAAATTTTTGTTAATTTCAACAAATATTTTTTGTTGATGCAAAACAATATATATATATATTTAATTTTATAGGTTTGTGAATTAAACTTTTCGGATAATGCAATACGAAGATACACCGATGTTTACAATGAAAAGACTGCCGACAAGATATGTGTTCCTTAAAGCGTTACAGACTACAAAATTTTGCTGTGCCAACTATTTTTACAGATTTCCCCACATATCTTTTTCTAACTCTGTAAATCCCACTCGAGAATGTCCTGACTACAAAAAGATTTGAAAATGAACACTTACAACGCTCAATCCAAAAAAAAAGCGTAATAAGAA